>JAXBDA010003838.1:0-32195 GCA_036023075.1 Gaultheria prostrata | reverse complement strand
GGAAGGGCTTGATCGGAGCAGTTTTTCATAAAAACGCTATAAATACAGTTTTTTGAAAAGCTGCTCCGATCAAGCCCTTCCGGGTATTTGTTTTTGCTCATTTTTCGCGGGGACCCTTAAAAACACCTTTTAAACACATCTAACGGTTCAGATTGTCGAAATTTGGTCCGAAAAGTGGAGGTCCGCAACTTAGCTCGTTGAGGGATCCCTCATTAGATCGCCTTCCTATATATATATATATATATCAACAAATAGCTTCCGGTCCAAGCTCCTCCAATTTTAAAAAATCCGGACTTCCAATTTGAGCTGTTGGCTGTGATAAGAGATGAAGGTTGAAAGGGTGCGGGTCTTGAGTCGGGTTAAAATGAATCTCGAGGGTCATAATGCTACATGGGTCTTGACTCATCCCTCATTCATTACCTTTTTCATACAGAGTTAGAGAGAGGGGGAAGGCGATTCCAGTCCAGGCGATTGATCGAACCAAGATATCCAACGAACGAAGACGAAATCCTACCCAGATCAAGGTCTGTGTGTGTGGATTTGATAGGAAACCGTAGTTTTTTTAAAATTGAAGCTAGGATTTTGAATTTGAAATTAGGGCGTCAGTCTCTCTCCCACTCTCCAACTCTTTCTCTATCTCTTGATCCATCTGAAAACCTTTTTCTTTTCCTTTTTCAAGTCGATGTAAATCGAAACCCTAGAGGGGCCAATTGAAGAATCGAACCACCACCAACAACCAGGTCTCTCTCTCTATCTCTATCTATCTATCTCCCCCACCCCTCTGTGTGCGTGTGTGTGTCGATTTGCTATGGAAACCCTTTTTTTTTTATTTGTAAACCCTAGTTTTTTGAAAATGTGGGATTTCATTATCGATCCTTTGATTGATAGTTGTGATTGGTGAATATGACGTGATCTGGTTGATAGACTTTGATTAATAGACATATCCATTTGAAGCAATAGTTTCTGGTGATATGTGGATTCTTTCAGACTATAAGTGAAGTGAAAAGGTAGATGACTTGTTTTTTGGTGAGTCTAGTACTATAAAATATATTAAAGGAACCCATTCATGCTCACACCACGTCTGTATTTTTGGTTGGTTGAGCACACACAAGATACTTCTGGGTTGGAACTTTTTCGGGTGTCGGAGGGTGTTTAGGAGCCTACTTTTTTGTTTTTCATTTTCAACTCTCTGACTTTTTGGATTATGGTTAGAATGTGTTTTGAGTTTAGAAAGGAATGTTTGAGAGAAATGTAAAGAATGTATTTTGCAATAGGAGTAGTGTTTGGGAGAATAATGATGAAAATGAGTTATGGATTAGTTGTTTACCATTTTACCCTCGTTTATTTATTGTTTTTAGGAAGTTCTTTTTTTTTTAATGTGTACAGTACAATTGCTAATGGTTTATGGCCTTTGGATTGTCTAATTGATTTTAGACCATTGGATCTAGGCATTGTGGGAACAAACAAAACACTTGATTAATTTCCCAAAAACACTTTGTAAATATTGTCTCTCCCTCTGAGATTCACAGATCTGCCTCTCTCTCTCTCTCTCTCTCGTCCACCATCAACCCTCTCACTCCCACCAATCATCCCTACTAAAACTGATCATCACCCACCGATCATCCCACTCCGACTGGAAATCAGGTCTCAAGAATAGAGATCCGACGAAATCTATGCATTTTTGGAGGTCTGACGAAATCTGTGCATCTCTGTATTATTTTCATGATTTCGGCCAAGAAATACTCCTAACTCCTTGGTATTTGTAAATAAATCCCATCACTCTGTATTTCTCCTTCTGTTAGTATGATGATTTTTTATTTTCTGGGTTTCCCTCTATAGGTTGCATGGATTTTTTTATTTTTTTTTGTGGGCGGTATTCTGAGCCTTATTTGGGAGGAAAAAATAGAAATTTTTGATTTTCTGGGTTTCCCTCTATTGTGTGAATTGAAGAAGAAGACGAGGTAACACAAAGAAGGGTTAGGAATTGGAGAAAGAAATTGAAGGTAGAAGTAGAAATGGAAAAGGAGGTCAGGACATATTTCTGGCTTTTTGGCTTGGAAAGTGAAAAACAGTGAATAAGTTTTCTCATAAACTGTTTTCAGGCACCCAAACATGGAAAATGTGAAAATGAGAATGTGAAAACTCAAAACCCCGGCGCCCAAACACCCTCTCACTCTTGTGGGGCTACTTTTTGGTTACTATGGCTGGGACTTTCGGCTTACAAGAAAAACAGTAGTTGTGTAATGGTGTTAGGCCTTTTTTTGTCATCTAAGCAGCTCATATTTCATAATTTTTGGAGGTGGGTACCTCTGCTCCTTAATTAGCTGCCCCATCTTTTTAATTTTCTGGGCATGTGGGCATCTCTGCTCCTGAGTTTGAAGAATTGATGTAGTAGGTAGCCTGGTTTGGTTTGTGCTCATATTATATTTTGTATTTGGTTATGCCACTTTGAAGAACATGCTCTTTTGGTTTTTCTGCTACTCCTGATTTGGTTATTGACAATACCTTTGTTAATTACTATTGATCTGGATGAACAGATTACTTTGGGAACAAAGTAATTGATACCTTGTTCAAGCGCTTACTAGCTAGGTCAATATTTGTTGATAGACTTTGATTATAGGATATTCTTCTTTAGACCTTAACAATATGTCAGGTATCCCTTAATAATATGATGTTCTGCTTTAGATATTGGTTGATAGACTTTGAATTGGGTACTCAGGTATCCCTTAATAATATGTCCAATGTTTTTCCCCATCTGTTCATTTAGACCTTGTATACCCTATTTGCAATTGTGTGAAGCCATGCCATCCTCTTCCTCCGCGTCTTCAACCACTCAGATTCAAAACCCTACATGCAATTGTGGGAAGCCATCCCCTTTGAGGAAGTCAAAGATTGAAGCCAATCCAAGAAGGCAATTCTTAGGCTGTGGCAATTATGAGGTAATAAAATAGCTCTGTAATTATGAATGCTAGCTAGCACTGGAAAAGGTAATTTTAAACCCCAAAACTGAAAAATTATCAATGTTGTGAGAAGAAACCGAGAGAGACTCAGTGTTTACAATACCCCAAAAATGTGACTACAGACTAGGTTGAGACAGAGACAGAAACTTGTTGGAACTTGTGGCTCATATGGTGTGTATGAGAGGTACTCGTTAAAAGGCCAGTGCCGAGCGGAGCGAAGCGACCGAACGGAGCGGAGCGAGTTTCTGTCTCTGTCTATAATGCGGATGGGCATTATAGGGTATATAAGGGCATTATGGGGATTCAGGCTATATAGTTGACAATAATAGACGTGGTGGCTATATATACTCTCTATTGTAAAACTCTATGTACTCAGATCATCAATAAACAAATTCTCTCTCCGCTCCCGTGGACGTACCCGGTTTTGGGGAACCACGTATATTCCTGTGTTGATTCTTTACTGTTTATACTCGTATATCGTGTGCGTGTGTGATACGATCCTAACAAAACTGATGAACAGAAACAAAACTTTGCCGATGAACAATGGTCGGATGAACAATGGTAGTCGGATGAACAATGGTGGTTGGCGGTGCTTTTACTGCTGTTGATATCCTAGGGTTTTCTGAAAGCTGATGATGGGGCTATTGTTCACAGAACATATGCTGAGATAACATGAAAGAGGAGAGAGAAATCTTGTCTGAGGGAGATCGAAAACTGAGGTTAGATTAACCTATTCCGGCTCCGATACCATGTGATATTGCAAAAGAGACAAGAGAAACAACGTAACAATCTTATTCTATTAGAAAGCTTGAATGATTACAAGACTAATGAGGGGGTTATATAGGATAACCCTAATAACCTTAGCAAAACCCTAATAATACAAAAAGAATAACCAACCCTGAATATAAAAGATAAATAACAATAACTGAAACCCTAAAATTACAATTCACAGAATCAAAAAGTATGGAATCAACTTCAACAACAGATCTAAGCATATCTATTAGACCAAAATTATAAAAAGAAAAAGTCTCTGAGAGAAGCTTATGCATACCAATCTTTCTGAGCAGTTGGATGGCAGGAAGACCTTGAAGAAACTAGGAAGTTCCTCCATCTTTGATGACGCAAGCTTGACTCAAAACCACTGTTCTGGGTAAATGAAGGAAATGAAGCAAACCCTAGTTAGTCTAGATAACATGTCTTCTGGTTTACCAAAAGAAAAACGTCTTCTGGTTTGGTGATGTTTTCTTGTGTCTGTGCCTATTTCAAGAATCCTGTTTGTCTTGTTCATGGGAATCATGCAGTGCTCTCGTTCGGGTTGAGGTTTGTGGGTGTGGTGTGGGTGGGTGGGTGGATGTGGTCGGGGTGTGTTCTTGTGTGTGCTACAAAGGTGCAGTGTGGGTGGGTGGGAAGTGTGTGTGTGTTGAGGGTGAAGCCTTACCCAATGGGTGTTATGTTGTTTGCACCTGCACTTATGCTGCTGCTGTTGAATGATACACTTGATGCTGGATGCTGCTGTTGAGTGGTTGTTGCCTGCTGCTGTTCTTTATCTGGTTTAGATGACACTCAGAAGAAGACAAGGTGATTGATAAATTGGGTACTGGAAAACCTCGCCAACGGATGAATAAAGCATCCATCACCGTTGTATCCTGGTTGGCCAATACATCATAAGATGACAAATATGGCAAGCTCATATTTAGGTACAACAGAATAAGGGAAAGTAATTATATTGAATGACATATAAGGATATACATTGACTTCATTACATTTTATTGGGAAAAAATGGGAAACTCATTAGTGATGTCCATATTTAGGGTGTTATTAATGCCATGTGTGAATTTAATGGTTTCACACTAAGACAGACCATCAAATGTATTTGCATAATAAAAAGCCCCGTAATATACCATACCCATTAACGCATACATAAATGTGTGCACACAAATACACATACTAGAGAGTAGTTCGTGTGCGATGCACACAACCTAGTGCCTAGTACAACGGTATTAAACTGTTGCGTTAGTGGGGGAAAAACTAATTTTGTCTTTTTCTAGCGGTGAAAATTGAGAAAGTGTATACAAGTATTATTTTTTTCCCAACTAACAATGTGGCTAATTAAATTGAGTTTACTTACTTTTGTTCACATTGACAATTAGCGACAGTAAGGTTTGACTATATTTCTACTCAGGCGAATATTATTGTCAACTATATTTGGATGCAATTGTTTTATCAAGAAAAGATACAGAGTACTTCATTTTCCCCCCATTTACAACATTTGTCAGAATTTCCTTCAGCAAATACTCCTCCGTCTCCATTTGTTAGCCCTTTTTGGAGATTCTAAGTTATTAAAGAAACATCATCATTGCGCTTGGGGTATTTTGTTTTCTCTTCTTAACACTTGAAGTCTTTAGGAACATCATCATTTTGCTTTATTGTTACGAATTCTTGAGCAAAAATTGATCAAGCCATTACCAATATCCGAATGATCTGATTTTTTTAAGGGACTATTGAAAACATATTTTAATAAAATGAATGACCTTGATTATTTACATGACACCCTCAGATAGATCGCACATGATCCGTTGTATATTTGGCTTACATCAAAGGGTGAACCCAAATTTTTACATTTAACAAAAATGAAAAAAGAATAGAGGCACATGTGGCCAAGTTGGGAAATTGGACGAAAAGTTGTCCACTGCCCATTTGTACGTTTGCCGACAATACCCACAAGAATGACTGTAATTACTTGCCATGTCAAAAGAAAATTGCTTTTTTAAGGTCAAAGCGGTAAATGCCAGCAAACTGAAAACCACTGTTCACGTTCCGTTGGTACGACTAGTTGGGGAGATGCACTGTTTAATCAGTGGTCCAAACTACTGTTCAATTAGGGATGAAACTACTGTAGATGACACCCTCGTTTTATATATAGGAATATGACATATATGGATGTATATATATTAGTTGGGAATTGGTGGCTGACTGGCAGTGAACTCAGTGTTGGAAAAGAAGGTTAGGCAGAGGTGGGGCCAGGATGGTGGCCTCGTTTGGTATTTGTGGACATTCAAAAACAGTGAATGGCAAGAAACATTAAACACGGTCGAGCAGATTAGGAAATGACACATGGAACCATTCTAAATCTACTTGCATTAGCAGGTTTTAAGACAGAGACAAGAGGATGTGATGTGCAATTAAAGTAAGTGCTCAAGTATTCCTTGGCCTGTGTTTGGTTGTTGTCCTCACTATTTCCTCTTTAAATTACCAAAGTTGAGTCTCAATGGAAATTCATTGCATCATAACAAAGTAGCAACGGAGAACAAAAAATGCAAGAAACCATAATCCTAAAATACCTATGGTGGATCCCCACTTACATTTGTAATCTGGAAGGTTGGTTTGCCTGGTATCTTCACTGGCACGAAATATGGACACTTTTCGCGCAACATCGTCAACTTGGATCAACTCGAAGACACAAACATCACCTTCCGCTAAATGATTGTCCTTTGTGAATCGACACCATCCGCTTCTTAGGATTTGCACAGGACCATTTACTCGACTGTCCACTGTTTTCTACCAGAATGGTAGAAACCTCAGGTTGAATAGAATCAGAAACCCCATGCAGATACTTCTTTGCAAATCCGACTGGTACATTCTGCAATAAAGCAAGAACAATTACAACCATCGTTCAACAAGTGAAAGAAGAAAATGCATAAATAAATGTAAAAGCAATTTGTTGCAAGAAATGTTTAGTACTCCCTCTGTCCCAAAATGGAAAAATCACTATTCACACCTCTCAAAAGTTAATCTATATTTCATAATTTATAACACTTTTTATGATTTTAAAAACTGTCTAATAAAACTAAGTGAGATCTATTAAGCAAGATCCATATTGCTTATAAATACCATTATAAATGAAAAAGAAGAGAGTTTATAAGAGGTGTGAATACTGATTTTGGACATCCTTTGTGGGATGGAGGGAGTAGTTGGCTTCAGTGGTACTAAACACATTACAGGCACTTGAATGATCAAGAAATGCGACACAAATAGCTCTGGCAATGCACATTCCTAAGACACAAATAGCTCTGGATCAACTCGAAGACACAAACATCACCTTTCCCTAAGTTATTATCCTTTGTGAATCGACCCCATCCAGTGCTTAGGATTCGCACAAGTCCCTTTACTGGTGAGCAGCGGACTTTCCACCGGACTTTCTACCGTTTTCCACCAGAAACCTCAAGTTCAATAGAATCGGAAAACCCATGCAGATACTTCTTTGCAAATCTGGGTGGCACATTCAACAGAAGAGTAAGAACACTTACGACTATCGTTCAACAAGTGAATGAAGAAAATGCATAAAAAAACATAAGAGCAATTTGTTGCAAAATATATTTAGTAGTTGGGTTCAGTGTTAATAAACACATTATAGGACACCTTCACTTGAATGATCAAACAAGCGACAGAAATAGCTCTGCCAATGACTATTACAAATGTAAGAGCTAACCAGAATTAAACTCCTGTAGCTGTGGTATGGCTCCAAGATTTTTGTAAAAGACAGATTATTCTGGTTGAACATCATGGAGGCATTAACTGCCTTCTCTCTCTTCTGCTTGGGTTGTCACTGGCCGCATCATTGGATCATTTCTAGAATCGTTTAAACCAAGCAATTCTTCTTCCTCTTCATGCTTTATCTTTAGCTGCCGTCCATCTGCATATCAAATAATTGATAAAAAAAATTGTTTAATCCAGCACCTAAACGTGATAAAATGGACCCACAATCTTACTCGAATCAATTCTTCTATCATTTTCTGCATTAGAAGGATTTAAGTCATCTGCGTTCTTTGTATGCTTGGTTTCATTCAACTGATAACCTATACCTTTCCTTCTAAGAGTTGCCTCTTGCACAAAAACTGAATCCAATTGTTTATGCTGGCACTCTTTATCTTCCCTATTGACATGGCTTTTAACTCTACCCCCATTGCAAAGGCAACAAGGCCGACCAAATGGAACTGCCGCTGGTAAATTCTCCACTTTCTTCATCACCTCACTTCTCTTTTTCAGCTTTATGCACCGATAAGCTTTGTGAATTAGGCATTTCACTAGCTTTCTTTTTTCCTTTCCACGATACGCTTACATTATCTACTTTAAATATCTTCCCATGATCCTCCATTTTAAATCGTTTATTTCTGGTGAAATAGTGGAAATTACATCTCAGGCTCTCTAAGTAAGAAATACATCATCCACACTTGCTGATTCTGAGAGCAAATTCCTGGTCAAAATCACACATATTCAGAATCAATGAATGACAGCATCTTTTTACTAGTTATTCTTTGATCCCGACATCCATCCACAATTCCATTTTCCAGAGAAACAAGTGCGGGCCTTGATGGATGGCAAATCAATTTTCGAACAATGTCATCGGTTCCCCTTTCTCCCTTGTGGGATATACTGGCTTTCCTTTATTTGCTTCTTTAGAGATGCCAAGAGTTTTGGTGGATTGTAAATCTCAGTAGCAGGTAAATCGAATACAAGTACCTTGAATTTCGAATTCCCTTTATAATTGAACACTACAAAGAATCCGCAACCAATAGAGTGATTCTCGGGAAAATTCTTTCCAACCATCGGAAACCAAAGCATCTTATCAGCTTTTTCTACTCCCAAGTGACAAACTTGACCACTGCGACCAGCGAACTTGACCGAGGTAGAGTTCAATTCCCATATTTCACTGAAGAATCCTCTGGGGTCCTCTGCAGATAAACCAAATCAAGGCATGTTCAGTTCATCTAATGGATATAGTGACCAACTATGTAGCATGGACACGGGATTTTTTGAAAAAAAGGATACATACACGGCAGGGGACACGGCAAAAATTAATGAAATCTATTTTATTCCAATGGAAGCATGAAGCTTCAGTATATATAAACAAGTATTATATATACATTATATTACACTTTTAACCCAAAATATTTGAAGTAATACACATTTACCCCCTTGAATAAATTACATGCTTCACCCTTGGCGCGTCCCAATTGTATCCCTCGTATGTCCCTGCCGTGTCCCCCTAAAAAAAAATTAATCATATTTATTGGACACGCCACGTGGCTTGTCTCATACGTATTTTTCTGTGTCCCCCACGTGTAACCATGACACGGGGCACTTCGGCCTCTAGGAATGTCAATGCTTCAGACGCGACCAATGTAAGCAAATATTTTCAGCTGAAAAATAATGCAGATGTTAGAGTGCCCAATTACAAACCAACGATCCAGAACCTAGCCATATGTTGGGTTTGTTAAGCCTCAGTTTGGTTTACTCTTCACTGACTATTTGGGGTTCGACACTTCGACCTGAACAATATATGTTTGGTTTCCGATTTGGGCCAATCTTCTCCACAAATTCTCTTACTGTTTAAACTATGCAGCCGCTGTCTACCATATACAGGGTTGTTACCGGGTTCAAGCGTTATTAGAGTCAAGTGAGAGCAAGGACGACTCATCCCACCAGCTTTAATATGTTTTGTTTCTGTTTCTTTCTCATATTCTGTTAAACTATTCTGTTTTCTTTTATCTGCAAAAAATGGATGTATATGAAGGTAGCCAATCCACACGTATGTCAGAACGTAGCTCCCTCACAACTAGAGCTCTGATACCATGTTAATGGTCTTGGGTAGAACTCAATCCCAAAAGCTAGCTCATGAAATGATGGTGCCTTCACGCTTATATATATCATAAACTTTGGTAGTCAGGCGATGTGAGACTTCACTTCACACATCACACAATCATCTGGGATCCACTGTGCATTTGGGCCAAAGCGAAAATCAAACGCTAAAGAGCACCAGCTAGGGAGACTTGAACAACAAGAAATTGCAAGTAGTTAATGTTTTTAAAGGCAATTCTGGGGCTCGCATTGAGGCAAGGCGCAGCAAAACCAAGGTTCTAAAACTCGCTAGGCACTCCCAGGGCGGCTAGGCACCTTCTAGCTTCTAGGGCCAAACTCGGCGCCTAGTCGGTCTAGTCGTGCAACTCGGGCTAGTCAGCAAGGGGCCTTCTAGCGCCTAGGCGGTGAGTACTCGGCCTTCCAGACCTTCTTTTAGAACATTGAGCAAAACGGCTTTGATTTTTTAGCGAAGAGCCACAAAGGCATTTGACCATGTCTCGGAGCCGTATGCTTTTTGCGTCTTTTTCGCACAGATGATAGAGGCAAAGCCATAAGCAGAGTCGATTCTTCGTTTTTTATAAGTGAAGAATCGGTTCATTATAAGTTTTGGTGGTGAAGATGAAGGGTCACCGCATATTGGCGAGACGACTTTGAGTGCTTTTAAATATTGAATATCTTTAATTCAATATGCTTTTATAATTTAACATGCTCTTTGTGAATCTTCTACTATTTTCTTATTTTTAGTCAGGCGTCATTGTATTGGGCAAACACTATCCCCTCTTATGGTATTTTCAATTAAGTTTATTACTGGAGTATATTTCTATTAAAAACAAAAAACTCCAAAGGCTTAAACCTCACTGCCTTCAGGTTTACGCCTCGCCTCATGAGAAGTCAATCACCTCATCTTGCGCTTTCGCCTCCTAAATCATTTGCTTACTGTTGAACCTAACACATGATGTGTGTAATGGATTCAAGTGTCGGCTTTACTCTAACACAAAACAAAATACAATTCATAATCACTGTCTATCTGTCTTCTTCACCTCGTTTCCATGTTCTTGTATGCAATTAATAATCCTAACGATACCCTTTTTTTCCACTTCACGAAAAATCTAGAGAGAGAGAGAGAGAGAGAGAGAGAGGGAGAGAGAGGGAGGTTATAGTTACCAGGCTATGGTAGTGCATGACGGAGGGGAGCATCGTCGAAGGAGAAATTGGGCGCCGGCGATCACTTATTCTTCTGGTTCTGGGCTCTGAGTTTTCCATTTTTGGGAATTATTGTTGGATCCTTGGGGCTAATTTCCCGGGGTTTTGGTTTAGTTAATTAATGGGTAAACTACACTAATGGTCCTTTCGCTTTCAAAACATCCTAGCCCCTGGATCAGTCCGGTTTCAATTGATTTGATTCTTGGGGTTTAAGTTCAAAAAAGATATTTCTTAAAAATCATATAGTCTCGGTCAGGCTCAGTCTTGAGATTTTCGGACCCTAAGCAAGTTTTAAGGGCCTTTTAAAAAATTGGTATGTATATTTGTTGTTCTATATGAGGTTTAAAAGCACATTTTCGTGTAGTGCTCATTTGAGATGAGTAATGCTTGGTACAAGAGGCCGTAAGTTCCATTCACGCCGTCTGCATCAGTTTAGAATTTTTTGTGCATATTCCAAATATCTTGGTGTCAAAAAAATGCGTGTAGAAAGACTCGAACACGAGACCTGATGGTTACAACAAGGAAGTCTTACCGCTAAAGTATATAATATTTATCTATTTCTGAAATTTGGGGCTCTATTATTGGGCCAAAAATTTAGAGTCCTAAATGATTGTCTGGCGGGCTTACGCCCAGAGCCAACCCTGATCTCGGTGTGGATGTTGTGCCTTTGACCAAATTTTCCTCTATCAAGGTAACAACTTTTTTTTTCTCAATGAAAATCTGTATTGTTAGTTCTCCAGATAAATACATTAGAGTACATGGTATCTGCTAGTGTAGTACAACTCAAGATACCAGACTTGATATTCATGACACGGGAGATATACATTAATCACGTTTATTCATTAAACAAAGTTCTCGACTCTTCACAACTCAGTGACGAGAAGTGTGACAAAACAAAGAAAACAAGGTTACAACTTGTTTTTCTTCAAGGGGCTAAAGCGTTCAAGAAGTATGTAAAGTGAAGCCTCGGAGTATGCCAAAGGTGAGCTGATTTTAGGCAAGGCACTAGTAATGTTGGCGGCCACTGAATTAGGGTGCCACTCCTTTCTTTTGGTTGAACCACTTGGGTCGACTCAGGAGCGGTCCGAGCCACTTGCCAAATCTGCCCAGCCCTTGTTGAGATTGAGGTGGGTTTTTGGTGTGAAGCCCAATAGCGCACACGATTTTGTGAATTACGGGTAGATTTTGATTCTTGTAAGTTGGGTTTTCTATGTGCTATGAATTTGATATTATCCGGGGTCTCTATAGCGCCTCCTCCGCGCTACAAGGTGTAGTGCCCACTCCAGCCGTTCATCTCAGCAATCAATGATTAAATCCGGACCATTTTGAATGGTTGGAATAGAGCGCTACACCTTGTAGCGCGGAATGGAGGCGCTACAAGGACCCCAGATTCGTATTGGGCTATGGTGACAAAATGATTCAATGGTCCGTTACCGAGCCCATTTGTTGGTCCCCACAAGAAGTTGTAAAACCATGTGATATTTTCAGTTGTTTTTCAAGGGTGCTTGTTTCTTAATGTGGGTTTTCTGTTGTGGGTTCCAAAGTTTGTTCCATTGTGGATTTGGGTGAGAATATGCACGGAGCAGTCTCGTGTCTGATGCGTGAGGCTTGTTCAAGGGCAATGGCCCTAGCCAACATGCAATTCGGTTGGATACTTGCTGGAATTATGATTTCTACACTACACTAGTCCATGAGATAGTGTAGTGCAAGTTTATTTTGAGTAATTATTTAGTAGTCCCGGACTACAGCCACGTGGTGCTCCGGATCATTCCATCACTACACATTTATACGGGGTCCATATACTTAATTGTGGACCCCATAATAATGTGCGGTGTTGGAGTGTCCGAGAACACTACGTTGCCATGCTCCAGGAGCGCCATGTGGCCGTACTCCGGAGCACCGAATAAGTAGAAGTCTATGAATTCAATGTCTACCATGTTCCAATGCAAGACATGTAGAGAGCACTTCAAAAGTTTTCTACCTGATCTACGTAAAAGGGACTAAGTTATATCCAAGCTTGTTTGTGTCCAGATGGTAGGATCAGATGTGTTAAGAATTTGCAATATTTTAGTTGTCTCGACGTTGGATATGGGATTTCCTGTATCTATCAAATTTTAGTTTTTAAATTGTGTATCTAAACAAATTTGTACGCACCTAAATTATTTCAAGGCTCTCAAATTATATCCAGTTGACTTCTCGATCTCCTTAAATGAGACTGTAAGACCGCTGGGTTGCATCTCCACAAGTTGCTACATATTGAACAATTCACATTGAAAAATGATAAGAAAGCTTACACAGCAAGTTAGGAGAACTGAAAAAAGACCTGAGATAGTGCTTGGGTTTATCGATTGATATTAAGAAGTGATTGAGTGTTCATTTCTGGTTCTCTCCATCAAAACCCCATCATCGGTGAGCATATGATCAAATAATGTTTAATTAAATAATCGATAAGCAGTATGATTTTGAAAATGAATTGTAAGAAAAATCAAACTCGATCAGGTTGTTAAATGTCCCTCTAAATTTTTTTTTTTTTTTTTTTGCAAATAAAATACTATTAAACATACTCGAAAAAAATGATCATGTTGTCAATGGGTAGTTTGAGACATCATCATCAGAAAATTGATTTTTTTTTATTTATATAAATGCACTATATCCAATCCCATGCAGCAGTACTAGCCCTAATTCTTTTGCCGATTGAGAGAGAGAGAAAAAAAAAGGTACTAGGCCTAATTCTCCTCATTTTCGTATCATGGACTTGCAAAGAAATTTAGGAGATAATTGATAGAGAAACTAGGGAAATGAATTTTCACTTCATATCCTAATATCTCCCCCTTTCTGTGGGTGAATTATTTTCTGCATCTATGATCCAAACAAAAAAGCCAGTTGAAAATACTCCATAATTAACAGTAGTGCCCAAAACATAAGAAACTGCACAAACCATACAAGAGAAACAACCATTAAAAATGCATAGTAAACCCATGTTAAGAATCCAATCCTGTTCCAAAGTCAGACCACAACAATATCCATATAACAATAAAGATCTAAAGCAATAACAATATAGTCAGATCATTCCTGCGTTTCGGATATGAAGTCTCATTCGAAGCTTTAGAAGGAAATCCTTCAAATCTACCCTAACTACTTGGTCCGACCCCTGTTTGGCTCTCTCCTTTTGGCAACCAAGATCCTTTTCGGAGAATACGAATCTTTAAGGAAATTCCTTCGCTGCCCTCTCCGTGCACGAATTCGCAATGGCACCGGTCCTCCAGCTTGAGATGGTGCGACTTGCAAAATTTGTTCCACCCTCCGGTAAGCCACTGCCGGCCATCCGTCCACGTTGTCACCTTTGAGGGCCATTTGTTCCCTTTTTCATCAAGGAGGTCTAGACTTTCTGGAAGTTTGAGTCCGTGTTCTTTGATAAGATTAGTTGGCACAAACTGCAATCAATGGTAAACACAAATCAATTGTTGATTAAAAGTTGAAGCTGTCAGTCCATTCCAGTTTGGCGAGTAACAAATATGGTGACAAATCACCAAGTAACACAGAACAAGCTGTGAGAAAGGAACTAAACTTCCCAATCCCCCATTTTTGCTCCCTCTTTTTGTCCCACTGAAACAATAAATATATGGATATATAAACTATGCTGAAAATGCTAAGAATAATCTCTATCCCACCCTTGAACGTCACTCCCAATCCTTCGCTTCAGGCTCTTGCCTCCTGCAAAGTTTAGAACTTCCACTTCTTGTGTAATTCAAAGGTAATTTGATTTAATTTTCCTCACAACACAGATTAGTACATCCAGTCATAGATAACATCTAATTCAGTGAGTTACCGTGCATCGGACTTGAACAACCCTAGTTGTAACATATTTCCAGGGTTTGAAAACACATTTCTATTCTGGTGCACATAGCAGTTATCTTCAGAGTCCAATGCTACCACAAGTACCAAATGCAAATAACAGTACATTACCGGAAAATTTGTGGAAAGATAATGTAACACCAAAAAATGACACATGAAAGCATTTGTAATACGGCTGATGGTGTGCCTAAATGCGCCATTAAGATAGACCTGATGAAAGCATATGACTCCACTGACTGGACGTTTTGCTGGATACTATGACAGACACGGATTTTCCTGATATTTTCATTGGATGGGTCAAAGAATGCATTACTAGTCCAATGTTTTAGTCATGGAAGCTTTCTCCTCTCTGCTTCAGTACAAACATAGAATATGGGAACCTCAAATACCATCCTATGTGTCGAGCTCTGCAGATCCCTCACGTGATTTTTGCCGATAACCAAGAGGATTTCTTTCAGATAATCAAGAGGTCTCTGATGGATGTTGGAGGTAGGGTTCAGCTTATACAATCAGTTCTCTTCAGCATCCAGGTATACTGGAGCTCTAAGCTCCCTCAAAAAACTCTTGAAGACACTGAAGGAGTTCTAAGTGCTTTCTTGTGGTCGGGTGTTGTAATGAAACATACTGGTGCAAAAGTAAGCTGCAAATCTGTGTGTGCCTAATTGGTTTAGTTTTTAGATCTCCTAAGGAATGGAACAAAACTTTAAACATGAGGCATTGGTGGGCTTCCAGTAAAAAAGGCTGATTCCCTTCGGATCAAGTGGGTGAACACCTATATTATTAAGGGCCAGAGTTTATGGGGGATGCAGACTCCAACTGATGCCTCTTGGGTAGTGAGCAAAATTCTGAAACTCAAAAGGAAATGCCCATCTATGATCAAGTATACAATCGGGACTGGCACGGACTCTTTCTTGTGGATGGAGAACTGGGATGCACTTGAGACATTGTTCAAAAACTATGGGGAAAGAGTAGTTATGAACCTGGGCTGATCTTTAAGGTTTAAAGTCTCCTCTATCAATGATCATAGCAGATGGAGGTGGCCAAGACAATGGAATCGAGCTGTTATTTATATCATGAACCATACCCCTGAAGATTTTCTGACTTATCCTGACAGATGTGATACAGTAAGTTGGCTGCCTTATCCTACTGGGTCTTTCTCAGTGAAATCTGCATGGGAAGCTTGCAGGAAAAGAAAGAAGTTCAGCTGTGGCATACTCTGGTTTGGTTTGGAGGAATGTGCCCAGGTGGAGTTTCATTATATGGCTAGCCATTTTGGGGAGATTATCTACTAAGCACAGGCTCACCTCGATGGCACATTACCTCAGATGATCAGTTATGCTCTTGCAAAGTGGGGAAAATCCCATTTCCATCTCTTTTTGGACTGTTCTTTTTCTGCAGAAGTATGGAAGGCTGTGCTTGTGCAGAACCATGCTACCATAGGTCTTTTACCATTAGAGGAAGAAATCTGGTGGGCATCTCAACATAGGAAAGGGAAAGGTTTTCGGAATACAATCTATTAGCTTTTTCTGGCTGCTTCTATATATTTAAGTAGCTGGACAATGCTGAAATTTAATGCTCACAAAAGAAGACCTTGGGAAGATTGGTTTCTCTATCAGAAAGTGCTTAGTGTAAACATTTTAGAGTCTTTTGGTTTCCTTGTGTGTGCCTCTAGTCTAGTAGGCAGCTTTTGTTTTTGTGCTTGCTTTATTTCTTTGCAGGGGGGCGCCTCATTGTGTTCTGTAGCTACTTGCTCTTTTGGTGAAATGAATTAATATACCAAAAAAACAGAAACAGAAGCCTTACCAGTTGAGTTTTTTTCTTTTGCCGAAGTTTAGTCACAAAATAGGGATTTTGGGGACGGGAAACCATCCAATATTTAAAAACATCGACATCGTCCTCAACTTTAACAGCAGCTTTTCCTTTATTACCATCTAAATCAAGTAAACCAGTAGATTAGGTATTTAGACATTAATGAGAGGAAAAGAAAACCAGAACAAACGCCTGAAATGACTTTAATTGTTGGGAGAAAAGGAAGTACTAACTTACTTCTCAGAGTTGTTGCTTCAAGTACCTGCTCCTCAACGACATCCCTGTTTTCCTTGCTCCATTCCTCCTCCTCCTCCTCCTCATTTACCGTTACGTTGGAAGGTCCTATCACTTCCTTCAAACATCCCGTGTGTCCGAATATTTTGACATAAAATACATTCGTCCAGTCATAATCAAATACTATCATATCTCTGTCCTCCAAAGAGTTATCTTCAACAAATTTCACCCAGCCATCAGTAAAATAGAAGTCATCTCCAACTTTGGTTACCTTTAAGGGCCAAAGTTTTCCATGACGATTCCTTAAAAACACTTTGTGAGGTATTCTTCCTTCCAGTTCATGTCTAACAAAATCCATGGGAATGCTCTGCAAAAATGGGTACATTGTCAATCTCAAACAGGCAATGAAAGGACCACCATGTTCATTGGCTGAGTGAGTTTCTAATCTCCTCATCTCATATACAATACACAAATTTTGCTGTTATTATTTGGTTCATTTGGAAAAGTAGAAACAGCAAGGTCTTTGAGAATCTAGATGTTGATATATATTCCACTACCAAATGCATACATGATTATGTTAGCGAAATAGAGGAGGCTTTCAATACTATTACCATGCCCAGTAGTCAGGCCTATTAGGCTGATCAAATGGTTATTTCTAGTGGGAGGTAAACTCAGAGTTAATATTGATGGTTGGGCCAAGGGAACCCAGGAGCTCAGGATTTGGAGTGTTTAGAGATGATGAGGCAAAAGGAGGCAGAGCTGCAAGCACTCATGAACGGACTGGAATACCTTGCAGCGCAAGGTTTGAAAGAAGTGGAAACTCTGAGGTGGCTGTACAATACATTAAAGAAGGAAACCATTCCAATTCGCCCCACAGAAATCTTATTGAGGACTGTAGAGTGCTACTTACCAAGAGCAACAACACCATCAGGCTACCGTGCGTGAGGGTAACAAGGTTGCCGATCGGTTGGCGAATATGGGGGTGGATCAAGATAATAGTAAAGTGATCATTACTGTTGCTCCCCAAGAATCTGAAAGGCTTTTTAGAGACATATATGGCAAGGGTGGTGTATGCTAGGCCCTGAGATTTGTAAAAGCTTATGTACACCTGTTTTCTGTCTTTCATTTCTGTAGTACCAAAAAAAAACTACCCAATTTTTCAAATGAGGTGCGGCAATTAAGTACCAAATCTACGCATAATGCATGGTATATGTTATTAGACAATATTATAGTTGTAATTTTCTTTATGACATAATGCTACACTTTCACCAAATGACATCCAAACATAAGAGACCAAATGGTTGAGCAGAAAACAAAGGAGACCAAATGGACTTGGTCTTGGTTCTGCAGCAAATTCAAACCAACTAAATAAAATACCTCAATGACATCTGAAACTAAGTAGATGATACCAATTTCATGGTGGCAATAAAAGAGAAAAGACAACATTGTTTGCTCTTGGATTTGAAAAAAAAAAAAATTAAAAGTTCCATATGGGATCAAATAAAACATAGTGATGCCATATGGAATCAACTATAGCAACAATCTAAGCATATATATTAGACCGAAATCACAAGAAGAAAAAGTCTTTGAGAGAAGCTTACGAATACCAGTCTTTTTGAGCTGTTGGATCGCAGGAAGACCTTGAAGAAACTAGGAAGTTCATCCATCTTGATGATGCAAGCTTGACTCAAAGCCACTATTCTGGGTAAATGAAGGAAATGAAGCAAACCTTGGTCAGTCCAGATAACATGTCTTCTGGTTTGGTGATGTTTTCTTATGTCTGTGGTTTGATTGAAAAATCCTGTTTGTCTTGTTTATAGGAATCACGCAGTGCTTTGGTTTTGCTTGAGGTGTGTGGGTGTTGCAGGGGAGAGTGTGTGTGTCACGCCCGTCCTGTCCACGCTCGGGATAAGACTTAACATAATCAAACTATCGCCAAGTATCTGATCATACTTAAAAGATATTTCTTTCTTTCAGGCACAAACCATGCAATCTTTATTTCTCTTAAACACTCGCCAAAAGTGTCAAATTATCCCAAAAGTTACAAGTGCCACGTATTTCAGAGACGTACAAGTCAGTCTTAATTTACAATGCCAAATTGTTATAAACGAACACTATCTATACAACCCAGACACCCCATGCCAAGCTATGTACACAGTGGACCGCTTCTATCAACCTCACATCTCAAAAGTCCTGCCGAAATTTTAAAAAAAAAACTCTGTATGGGTGAGCTATTGTCGAGTGCTCACAAACACTAGCATTATATCAATATAAATAGCTACTTGGCAAATAAAATTATAACAACAACAATGAAAAAACTTAAAGTACCGTTTAGCATTGAACAACACTTCCATGTCATGCTTTCAAGTAATTTCCAATGACAACACTTCCATGTCATGGATTTTAAAAAAATCAATTCCATGTCATGTATATTCAAGGAACTTCCATGTCATGTGCTTTCGAGAAAACTATAGCAACACTTCCATGCTATATTTTCAAGAGTTTCCGTGGCAACACTTCCACGTGCTCGAACTGAGTAACTACACTTTCATAACATCATTAATAATTTTAGTAATCAAGCCAATAAAGCAAAACACGCGTCCTTGTCACATTTATAAATACATAAACCCTTAGAGATCAAAACCTCATCAGCATGTTATCATCACTAGCATAAACATTGTACAGTCTAGAGTACATAAAAATATGATAATGTATAATGATATAAGCTGTGCCAATTTCAGCAGTTACCAAACCAATTCCAACAATCTAATCTCCAAATACATTTCCAGCACACACAAGCAAATTTCTACCATCTAAACACAGGATTCAGCATATAAAGTTAAGTTTCAGTTTGTAGAACCCAATTTCCAGCATGTAGAATCTAATTACAGCAGTTTGTCAACTAATTTTCAGTTCTAAAAATATGGTTTCGAGCTCTAAAAATTACAGATTCAGCACTTAAAATAAAATTACAGCAGCTAAAGAAGTCATTTCTTGCATAAAAACTGCAATTCCAACGTCAATTGGCAACCAAGCTATCTATAACAACAAAATTAAGCAACTACATGTCAAATAAAAGAGAAAGCTCAGTCCCAACATATTTACCTTCTAAACACGTGTTTCAGTTTCTGCTACTCTTTTTCAATATTAGGGTTCTTGCACCCAATTGATTTTATTCAAAACCCCAAATCAATCCAATCCATGAACAAGTGGGTATTAGTAGATCAACAGCCACAAGTATAAAATCAAGAGTTCCTTACCAAGATTGAAGTTCTAACTCTCTTTCCCGTTCTCTCTTCTTCCCAGCGTCTCGCTCTCTCTCTCTCTCTCTGTCTCTCAAACTCCCCTGATATTTTGTTTGTTTTTTTTCTTCTTTTCCTTCCTTAAGCTCATATATATATCTCTATTGCACACTTGCTTTTCACGTACACAAACCAGCACACACAACTTAGTTTTTATAAATTAAACCCTCTAGTTTTAGGAAATCACAAAAAGAACCCACATAAAAGAAATCTAACATTTTCTATATACAAACTATATATTTTTTTAAGAACTGGGTCTCACAGCTTTGGTTTTGGTTGAGGTGTATGGGTGTGGCAGGGGGGGGGGGGGGGGGGGGGGGTTGTGTGTGTCACGCGACTCACGCCCCGTCCCGGCCACGCTCGGGATAAGACCTGACTTTATCATAATCAAACTATTGCCAAGTACCTGATCATACTTAAAAGATATTTCTTTCTTTCAGGCACAAACCATGCAATCTTTAGTTCTCTTAAACGCTCACCAAAAGTGTCAAATTATAACAAAATTTACAAGTGCCAAATATTTCAAATTAATTTACAATGCCAAATTTTTACAACCGAACACTATCTATACAACCCAGATACCCCCATGCCAAGTTATGGACACAGTGGACCGCTTTTATCAACCTCACATCTCAAAAGTCCAGCCAAAATCAAAATACTGGGTAGGGGTGAGCTGTTGTTAACTGTTAAGTGCTCACGAACACTAGCATAATACCAATTTAAATAGCTAGTTGGCAAATAAAATTATAACAACAATGAAAATCATAAGTACAAGTACCGTTTAGCATTGACAACACTTCCATGTCATGCTTTCAAGTAATCATGGCAAACGCTTCCATGTCGTGTATTCAAGGAACTTCCATGTCATGTGCTTTCAAGAAAACTATAGCAACACTTCCATGCTATATTTTCAAGAGTTTCCGTGTCAATGCGTCCACGTGCTCAAACTGAGTAACTACACTTTCATTACATCATTACTAATTTTAGTAATCAAGGCAATAAAGCAAAATATGCGCCCTTGTCACATTTATAAAATACCTAAACCCTTATAGAGATCAACCTCATCAGCATATTATCATCACGAGCATAAACATGGTACAGTCTAGAGTAAATAAAAATATGACAATGTATAATGATATCAGTAGTGCCAATTTCAGCAGTTACCAAACCAATTCCAATAATCTTATCTCCAATTAGAATTTCCAGCACACACAATCAGAACTTCTACCATCTAAACACAGGATTCAGCATCTAAATTATTATTTTTTGCTCAGTGATTCAGCATCTAAAGTTAAGTTTCAGTTTGTAAAACTCAATTTCCAGCATTTAGAATCTAATTACAGTAGTTTGTCAACTAATTTTCAGCTCTTAGTCTTAAAATCCTGCACTAGCACGCACAATTCCATGTCCTGACCTGAAAAACAAACCAGCATATGACTGGTATATAATTCAGCATATCTCGAGTTTAAAGCCAAAAAGTATGCATTACAATATTTAATGGTTTTGCACTAAGACAGATCATCAAATGTATTTGCATACTAAAAAACCCCGTAATATACCATACCTGTGAAAGCATATATAAAAGTGTGCCCACAAATACATTTATATATATATATATATGCAATTATGCATGTATATAAGTAAGTTGAGAATTTGGGGCTGACTGACTGTGAACTCAGTGTTGGAAAAGAAGGTTAGGGAGAGGTGGGGTAAGGATAGTGGCCTCATTTGTATTTGCGGACATTCAAGAACAGTGAATGGCAAGAAACATTGAACACAGTCGAGCAGACCAGGAAATGTCACATGGAACCCCTTCTAAATCTACTTGCATTAGCAGGTTTTAAGATAGTGACAAGAGGACGTGATGAGCAATTATAGTAAGTGGTCAACGATTCCTTGGCCTGTGTTTGGTTGTGGTCCGCACTCTTTCCTCTTTAAATTACCAAACTTTGAGTCTGAATAGCTGACCTGCTTTTAGATCTCAACTATTTCATACCCCTTTTTTACTGCAGAGTATCATGCTAATGTCATTTGAAATGTTCCCAAGCATTGATGCATGTACGTAATGGAAGCAAAACCGAAAAGGTTCAGCCACTCACAAACTGCCAGTGTGTTTGGAGGGTTTTTGAAAAGAAATTTTTGAGAAGAATTTTTGAGATAGTGTTTGGTTGGGTTTTTGAAAATGAGAATAATGAGGTAATGATTAGAGAGAGATAGAGAGAAAAATGAGAATAATGAGGTAATGGGTGGAGAGAAAAATGTAAGTAATGATTGGAAAAAGAAAGAATCTTTTTGAAAAGAATTTTTGAAAATGGGGGAAAAAAAGGGAAAAAAAAAAAAGAAAAGAATTAAATGCCCTACTCGAAACACTTGTATAGAGTCTATTGAGAAACTCCAGAAATGCAAGGTTTTCAGTGGCAGTGATATGCTTTTGGGGATCCATGAACATTAATAAATATCATGTCAACACAACTTCACAAAACAACGCTGAAACAAAAACGGAAAGTCACTGAATCGTAACAAAGCATCAACGCAGAAGAAACATTGGCAGAGAACATAATCCTAAAACACCTATGATGGATCCCTATCGTTTACATTTTTATTCTGGAAGATACAGGCACGAAATATGGACACTTTTAGCACAAAATCCTCAAATCTGGATCAACTCAAAGACACAAACATCACTTTTGCCTGAGTTATTATCCTTTGTGAATCAATGCCATCCACTGCTTAGGACTCCTACATGACCATTTACTCGAATGCAACGGACTGTCCAATTTTTACCACCAGAAACCTCAAGTTGAATAGAATCTGAAACCCCATGCACCAATAATTCCATTTTCCAAATAAACAAGTGTGGGCCTTGATAGACGGCAACTCAATTTTCGAACTTCCGTTTTCCCCCTTGTGGGTACTGGCTTTCCTTTATTTGGAACTTTAGAGATGCCGAGAGTTTTTCGTGGATTTTAAATCTCAGTAACAGTTAAATTGAATATAGTACCTTGAACTTCGAATTCCCTCCATAATTGAACACTACAAAGAATCCGCAACCAATAGAGTGATTCTCGGAAAATTCTTTCCAACCATCAGTAAACCATAGCATCTTATCAGCTTTTTCTACTCCCACGTGACAAACTTCACCTCTGCGAACAGTGAACTTGACCAACTTAGAGTGTTCATTTCCACATTTCTTTGAAAACTCCTCTGGGACCCTCTGCATATAAACCAAATCAAGGCACGTTCAGTTCATTTAATGGATATAGCGACCAATGCAAGCAAATATCTTCAGCTGAAAAATATTGCAGATGTTAGAGAGCCCAATTACAAAGCAATGATCCAGAAACTTGGCATATGTTGGGTTTGTGAAGCCTGGTTCAATTTGGTTTACTTTTCGCTGAATATTCAGGGTTTGACCTGGACAACATATTCGTTTCCAATCGTCGCCAACGTTCTCCTCTCATTCTCTTACTGTTCAAACTATGCAGACGCCGTCAAACATACATAAGGTTATTACTTATTACCGGGTTTAAGCGTTAGTAGAGAAGTGAGAGTGAGGACGACTCGTCCCACCAACTTTAAGATGTTCTGTTTCTTAATCTTGTGCTATTCTTTCTCATGTTCTGTTAACTATTCAACCAATTGAAGGAGTTACTTTTTTTTCTTTCTTCTGCGGAAAATGGATGTATATGAAGATATGTTAATCCAATCCACACCTGTCGGAAAGTATTGCCCTCATCACACAACTATCTGGGCTCCACTGCACATTGGGGCCGAAGGTAAGATCGAACACTAAAGAGCACCGGCTATGGAGACTTGAACAGCAAAAAACTGCAAGTATTTAATGTTTTCAAAGGCAATTCCGGGGCTCGCCTTGAGGTGAGGCGCAACAAAAACACTCCTGGGCTTTAATTTTTTTAACAAAGAGCCACAAAGGCATTCGACCATCTCTTGGAGGTGTACGCTTATTTGCATCTTTTTCGCACAGATGATGGAGGCGGACGCATAAGCAGAGTCGGTTCTTCATTTTTGATAAGTGAAGAGTCTGCTCATTACAAGTTTTGGAAGCGAAGATGAAGGATTACCGCATATTCGCGAGACGACTTTGAGTGCTTTTAATTGTTGTATCTCTTAATTAATGCAATATGTTTTTATGCTTTAACACGCTCTTTCGTGAATTCAGTAAGTGTTATCTTAATTTTTAGCAAGGCATCTTTGTATGGCACAAACACTATCCCCTCTGCGCCTATCAAAAAACAAAGAAAATACACAATCCCCTCTTTATGGAAGTTTTAATTACTAATCTTCTTCCAAGTGCTTATACCTCACCCATGAAAAGTCCATCGCATCGTCTTGCGTGTCGCTTTCGCTTCTTAAAACCTTTGCTTACTACTAAAATTCTGAACCTACCACATGATGCTCCAAGGATTCACGTGTTATCCCAACACAAAACGAAATAAAACTCATAGTCACTGTCTAGCTATCTTCTTCTTACATGTTCTTGTATGCAATTAATAATCCTTACGATTCTTTTTTTTTCCCCAATTGAAGAAAGTGAAAGCGAAATATAGATAGAGAGAGGGGGGGTTATAGTTACCAGCCTAGGGCAGTGCATCACGAAGGGAAGGATAATCTTGTAGAAGCTCGTCGGAGATGTCGTCGTCGCAGGAGAAATTGGGCGCCGGCGATAATTTCCCATTCTGATTCTGCGGCCCCTGGCGAATCTTTTTATTCTGGGCTCAGATTTTTCTTTTTGGGGGAATTATTTGTGTCTCGTTATGCTAGGGATTCTCATTGCTATAACGACGTGACCACGTGATGTTGTTGTGTCACCCGACGTGATCACGTGATTTTTCTTTTTTGGGGAATTATTTGGACCCGAGGATACTAGAGATCACCTCCTGGAGATCACGTCCGGACCGTTCATCTCCACAATGGATGGTCCGTATTTAAAAGAAACTCTTCCATGAAAGGGTTGCATTAAATCCGGACTATTCAAAACACTTTTGGACGGTCCAGATGTGATCTCCAAGATACTCTCCGGAAGGGTAATCTCCAGCACTCTCGAATCCATTTTAGTTGTCCAAAAAAAGACCATCCCAGTCTCAAATGTAATTCGATATCAATAACTTGGACCTTGTAATTGTAGTTAAAAACACATCTGAAATTAAGGGAAAAATCATATGGAAATATCCAATTTTATCATTTCCCCGGCCAAGGGTTTTTGTGACGAGTCTAAAGTACTTTTAATATGCTTGATCAAAAAAAAAAAAAAGTACTTTTAATACTTAGTACTTTCTCTGTATCTTTTTAAATTGTCGACTATTCCATTTTGTATTGTCTCTTGATAAGTGTGTGTTTTGAAAAATTAATGGATAAAAATTTGTACAATTATTATTTTGCCCTTGTAAAAATTTAGTGGGTAAAAGTGGAGGATCATTTTGGAAAATTGAGGTAAAAGTTGACGTGAAAAGTGTAAAGTGAAGACAAAAATTGATGTGAAATGTGTAATAATAATGTTTCTTTAACAAATCAAATTTACGAAGTAACATAGTTAAAAAGGGATGGAAGGAGTAGTTAGCAATTGAGTCACATGTTTTTATTTCGGTTGAACTAACGATAAGGCGCACTGACAAAAAGTAAAATTAGAGTGTTCAAAATTGATGAAAATAAAACAATAGAAACCGTTTCGTCTTAAAAATAATAATGGAGACCGAAGTGAAATATCCATAGATAATTTGATACTGCTATAAGGGCCAGTACTGTATTTAATGTCGTTTTCACTTTTTCCTTTTAATTTCTCTGTGTTTTCTGCTATTTTTGTCTACCTGCCGTTGGAGAGTTGCCTAATACAATAACAAATTTCTACAGACAAATTACATTAGCAATATGCAAAGGAAAGGGAAAAACAATAAGAAAAGATTAGTTAAAGAAAGAAAGATAAGTTATCATTTGCCTCTCTAACTTTTTGTTTTTATCACAAATTAGGACTCGAACAATTAAAGGTATAAAAATTAGTACCATCATTCAAAATATCACTATTACCATTTACCAAGTTTCGAAGACGGCCTAATATTTTTTTAGGATTAGTACATTACAGGAAATGAAACCCCGATAACCTCCCCGAAAATAAAATCTACGGGTGTGGCATCTACAATCATTATCCGTTCAGATCATAACCAAAGGCTAATTAGTTGATTTGGACAAGCTTTTTCTTTGGAATTTGGTTCACTGGCTCCTCGTCTTCCATGATACGGAGAAATGGTATCCTACAACAGAGTTTCCTCCG
This sequence comes from Gaultheria prostrata, assembly GCA_036023075.1. NCBI lineage: Eukaryota > Viridiplantae > Streptophyta > Magnoliopsida > Ericales > Ericaceae > Gaultheria > Gaultheria prostrata. The sequence continues at coordinate 5,907 of JAXBDA010003838.1, read as the reverse complement.
TCTTGATCGCCTCAAAAAGGGAACGACTCGAATCATTTATTCCAAAATCCTAGATGGATCCCACTCAGCCATATATCTGTACATGTACTTTCGATACAGGACGATCAATACTCATTTTCTGGGGAGCTGTAATTGGCACTTCACTTTGTTATATCTACCCTCCACAATGTGTATAAGAGGAAGACAAAAAGTGGAGTGAAGTCAAGAAAGAGAGGGCAATGGGTAACAATTTTCAAATGTAGTACGAGTATTAGTTACTAGCTAGTTAGCTTGTTTGGTGGGTTTGTTCGCACACACAATTGACCAGGTTTCGATCCTTAGGCTCAGGTCGTCAATAGCGAAGCCACCCTGGGATGGTGGTGGCACTTAAGCCCACCAAAATTTCAAACAATTTTTTTATGTTATACTACCTCAATTCAATTCGGCATCCAGACAACTTTATATGGATACAAATAATGTTAAGATAGCGTCTTAAAAAATGAACGGCTCGTATTGTAGTACTAATACTTCAACAACTTTAATTTGAAGATCACGATAGAGTTAACCCAAGTTTTTTTTCTTCTTAACGAAAAACAAAGCCCACCACAAAATCTAGTTATATTCATATACATACATGTAACCTTCTTCTTCATACTTTTACTGACAATAGACAACACAAGTAGATTCCATCGAATAGTGCCACTCCCGATTGCAAATCTTGGCTCCGCCACTGTAGCCCGTAAGGAAGTAATTCTTGTAGTTTTCTCAATCCCAACGCGAATGATCTGATTTCGCCGGATGGGGAGGGGATTAGTTAAGTGCGCGTATATCTAGTAGCCCGAGGTCGCACCACTTAGGTCGGAAAAAGAAAAAAGATATGTAATATTAAAACAGGATGTGAAGAGTTGAAATAGAGAATCTATATGCGACCATTGCATGTGATAGACCTGTAAGTTTGCTTGTTGAGGAAAACTTGAAAACAACTTAAATGTGCCCCTTAATGGAAAGTTGGAGCTCCCCAAATTTGGAGGTCCCCAAATAGTGTCGTCACTCACCTTGTATTGAAATTTGAAGATGGTTTTTTTTTTTTTTTATCTGAAATTTGAAAATGAATTCAGTGCTCCAAATGCATTCCTGAATGGTCCTCAAGAATTCTACTTCTTAATTTCCTACGTAATTCCTATACCGCGCTTTTGTATTGAAGTTAATATGTAAGTTGTCGTAAAGTCTACTTATAATTTATAAGTGTGACGAGAAAGGATTCCGAAGAATAATATGACGGTGCTAAAGAAACAAACTCTCAATGATATTTCTTTTCAACCCATTAGCTCCCATGTGAAATGGTCTGTGAACTTATCCAGCAGATCAAAAAAAGGGTACTGTATCCACACTGTGAATCAAAGAGAAACTTAACTGCAAGTAGAAACCAATTAATAAAGGCAATCATAATTCCCAGTCAAAGAATCAAGATTCCAAGTTCCTTTCATGAAACTCACTTCTAAGAAATTAATTTTTGCACCCACTATTTTATAAATGCTCTGCAGAAAATGTTGCTATCACCAGAACATGCATATCTGAGCAAATTAATCTAGCCTGGCACTTAAAGATTACTTAATCAAAGTATAAAAATACTGTTGGAACATTTAAAAAAAAAAAAAAAACTACTAAATGCTGTTTCTCAATTCTGATCCTCATTAGTTTACCGTCATACAATTATGTTTATGCTAAACTAAAATCAGTTGTAAGAATATTTACTGCTATAAAATTTATGACTGTTATTATGTCTCTCAACAATACCTGTTACGCCTATATATGTGGGTGTTTTCATAAGAGTGTGATCGGTATGAATGTTAATCGTATATATGGGTGGAAATTTATGACACGACACGATACGATAATACGATTCGAACTAGACACGAAGTTAGCGGATTATGGTTGGTTATTTCTGACAGGACCGAAGAACACTGTTGCTAAATAGATCGGCCTTGAGTTCAACCTATATAACCTAAAAATGATACGATTAACCTGTTTATTTCTGATGAGTTATTTTGTTTCCTTTTATTGGGACTCAGAGGCCCACACCGGAAGAACCCCAACCCAGCCATAGCTGAGCTCACTTCCCATTCTCCATTGATGGGCCATTGGGGCCAATGGGCCTTAAAATTGGTATATCCTCGTCAGTTTGAAGTAAAAATAATCCACCGCTGGGTTTTCATGAAATCCCATAAAATCAACTGCATAATTTTATGGGATTTTTCATTTTAGCACGTTGATTTTATTAGATTTTTCATAAAATCAACGTACTAAAATAGAAAATCCCATAAAATCATCCAGTTAATTTTATGAGATTTTCCATAAAATTAAATGGCAAACTCAGTCCAAGGAATGAACTACTCATCTTACTTCAATGATGAACCATTCATTTTGTAATACTCCGTAATATGATATATTATGTAAAAATTCAGCTCAATAAAATTAGTTTTGCTCTGCTGAGTTGTAGACCCCATAATTAGATTCTAGAATTTAGTTATTTTAATATCCGATTGAGCTGAATCTTGGCACGACCTCCATACAAGTTGAATTATTTTGATCACCGAAGCAAAATCCATAAAATATTTTGCTAACCATGGATAAGGCCACATTCACTAAAGGTGAGGGTGAATAAGATTACACTCGCGTACTAGAGGATATGGGTATGATATTTTGCCATGTTTAAGAGAATAAGACTTAATGGCGTTGTAGGTCTCCCTGCGTTATGATCAGTTGCATCATTTGGGTCTACTGTATCGACGTTACTTAGTGATTAATAAAAAATTTCTCTCTATTCTCCAAAAAAAGACAATAAGACTAAGAGGAATACTACCACGCTCATAAATTTCCTCCTCCGCCAAGAATGTGAAAAGCTCAATTTATTTATTATATGTTGCCGTCTATATTACAAAAAAAAACTATTGGCCCTTCGCAAATCAAAAGAAAATTTTTTAACCACATATTTTTGTGAGGCTCAGTACAGAGTGTTTGGACCCTATAGAAATATCTAGCGATTAAAGTTGTTGGACCACCAATTAGCGGTGCCCACGACCACGGAATTGTTACTCACTTACTCCTACAATACTGAGAATTAATGTACAAGATGAGAGAGTACGAGGGATCCATATGAATACAAATTTAGGTGAGATATGAGTGATTTTGAACACAAGGCCAAAAGAAAAGGAGATAAAAATAAAATAAACGAACGAAAAAAAATGCAAACCACCTTAGCACCAGACCCAGTACACCAAAATTATGAACACTTACACCATGGCTACCATCAAACCTCCATGCCCAATTTCCACACCATTAAAACAGAGCATTCCCTCGTTAACTCCGCAATTGATTAATTGAGGTGCGTATAAATTGGTCCGGACACTCTTGACCGTTGGGGAAAAAAAAACATCCTAGTCTTAGTATATTTGATATCATTAAGTTGGACCTTGTAATTGTAGTTAAAACACGTCTAAAACTATACCAGACGAAAGGGAAAAATCGTATGAAAATATCCACTTTTTATCATTTCTCCTCTCGCATGGACACTCTTGACTGCGAAAAAAAATAAAATAAAATTTCCTAGTCTCAATATATTCGATATCATTATGTTGGACCTTGTAATTGTAGTTAAAACACGTCTGAAATTGTATTGATGAAAGGGAAAAATCGTAGGAGTATGAAAATATCTAATTTTATCATTTCCCCCCTTGGCCTAGAGTTTTTGTGACGAGTCTAAAGTACTTGTGATACTTCCTCCGTCTTTTTTTTAGTGTCGACATTTTCATTTTGGATGGTCTATTAATAATTGTGTTTTGAAAAATTAATGGGTAAAAATTTGTACAATTATCATTTTGCTCTTTTTGAAAAGTTAATGAGAAAAATTGGAGGATAATTTTGAAAAGTGGAGGAAATTAAAAGTTAATGTGAAAAAATGTAAAGTGGAGGTAAAAGTTGATGTGAAAGGTATAATACTGATGTTTCTTAATAAATTGGATTTACGAAACAACACTTAAAAAGATACGAAGGGAGTAATAGTTAGCAAATGCGTCGCATGTTCTTATTTCGGTTGAACTAACGATAAGGCGGGCCGACAAAAAGTGAAATTAGAGTGTTCAAATTGATGAAAGCAAATAATGGAGACCGTTTGGTCTATAAAGTGTATTTGTCATACTTTTTCTTTTCTTTTTTTACTCTTGAAAACATCATCATTATATGTGCTTATTCTAAAAAAGAAAGGGTAAAAGTTGAATTTCTTTAGCTAGTGCCCCTTAATTTTAAATTGGGACAAAAATTTAACACAACAGAAACTGATGTTTGGGACCAAAGATGGGGTTTTTACTGGGAGGTCCACTACAGGTATTTCTTAAAGTCGCGGATCCACTATGTAATTTCATAAGGCTTCCAATCCACACGCGTCTCCAAAAGACAAAAGTACCCCTCAATATAAAAACAAACACAATCGTCAACTCCCTCACTCTCCTCTTTCATCAGGTAAATCCCTAAAACGTTTCCAGACTCTTTTCTCCCTCCATCGCGATCTACTCTCTCTTTCCCCGTCGATCTCGACCTGCAATGCCGCAGCCGTCATCGTCATCGTCATCGATGTTTCTCTCTACAACGTCGTCTTCCTCAATGGGAACCATTTCAACAAAAGGTTTGTGAAGACCAGAAGCCAGTTGTTTGTGTAGGTGGAGAACGAAGGATTCTGGAAGAAATGGAGGTTTAGACTTCTCTCTCTCTCTCTCTCTCTGACAGTAACTATATCTAACTTTGAAGAATAATGATCCGGTGAAGGAAAAAAAATGACTGATTGATAGAGATTTGGTGAAACCCATTTGATTATTGTTTTCTTGGTTTTACGGGGGGTAACCTATTTGAAATTGTAACCTTTTGGTGGCTTTTATAAGGAGAAATTAGCGGAAATTAGTTGTGGCATATGGCTTGTTTGATTGGTCCATTTGGGACTTTGATTCTTGTTTTGATATTTACCATTTTTGTTGATTTTCTTGTTCTGATTACTTTTTCTATACTCCGTAGCATTGAAATCAGTGGAACCCCCAAATACTTCATTAAGAGACTGCCTTTAGGAATTGGAATAATATTGCCAAGGTAGACTTTATAATCTAGGTTTACTTAGCAATCAACTGCTAATGAGTTTCTTGAGCTTGGAGCTCCTTATTCCATGTTTTCTATCCATTTTTTGAGAGAGAAAAGAACGACAATATACGCGACTTTTTTGAATAACATACCTCTGGATTGATTTGTCAAATTCTGAATTAATAGTGATGAGGTTCCTTTGACCGTAGTTTTTTGTGCTTGCTAACTGCTGCCTGCATCAAAACAGGACGGCCCCAGATCGTAAGACGAGTAATTGATCTTATCGAGAGCCGTCTGCTGAAGGACAGCTGCCCAGCATACTATGATGGTGAACTCGAGGGATATGTCGGTAAACAAGCTAGGAAATATCAGACGTGGTCGATAGCAGAATATTTGGTGGCAAAGATGTTGTTGGAGGATCCCTCACACTTGAGGATGATCTCCTTGGAAGAGGACAAATATATGAACCTATGATTATGAGATCCTCCTTCTGGACCTGCTGAAATTTTTGCTCAAGCAAAGCATTTGAACCAAATATGCTTCGGTATAGTCTTGGAGTTTTTGCGTAACAGAAAGGACTACTTCTTCTTCTTCTTTTTCTTTCTTTTTTTTATGTAAACCAACTTGAGATGATTAGGCATTGATCATTTAGCTAAGAAGAGCAAAACTTGGAATCTTTTTTAAGCAAGAGATATTAGTGTAAAAAAGAACTGCAGGTGATTACAAGAAGGTTTCTCCTATTTGATATGGCTATTGGATTTTTCTACATACTTATGTCTCTATTTGTTTCTTTCCTTTTGTTTC
>JAXBDA010003837.1:0-32207 GCA_036023075.1 Gaultheria prostrata | reverse complement strand
GGCTAAGGGGGGTAATGAGAGAGTGGAGGGGGGTATTTATAGAGTGAGAGTGAGTGAGTGAGTGAGAGGGTGAGTGAATGAGTGAGTGAGTGAGGGACGTGTTTAGGGGGGGACAGAAATGGGGGACAGACGCTCTTCTTGCAGCAGAATCTCATTATGAGATGTCCTGCAGAACTGTCTATAAGGGGGTTGAGTGCTCAAGACCACCCTGAGCACTCAAGGTGTATTTTGGAGGGGTTGAACGCTCAAGACCACCTTGAGCGCTCAACTGCAAAACTGACCAACTTCGCGGGTTTGCCTCGGGTGCTACCGAACTCTGATTTAGGCGTGGTTTGAAGCGTTGGAAAGGTGGTTGAGTCTACTTTCTAACCCAAGTGGTTTCAATGCAAATGATTTGTACATCCAAGTGTGTGACCATTTTAGCCTCTAGAGGTCGGAAAAATGGGTAATTTTAGCAAAACGTGCCTTGTGACGTATTATATATCGATAAAGAAGGTTTTGAATGTACTAAAAGATGGTGTAGGCTTGAGTTTGTTTTGAGGAGGCTTTTGGTGGGTTTTGGTGGATGTTTGAAGGGTTTGTCAAGTTCAAACCTTGTTCCGGTACTCAAGGTAAACATCATTGGTCCATTTCATCATCGGGAATACTTGAGTACATCCCGGGTTCAAAATCGGGGTGTCTACACATGGCAATAGTAGATGCCACATTGAAAGGCATTTCTGAGAATACAACACGATTTCTATTTTTCCAGATAGCCCAAAGAACAGAGATAAAATAGGAGAATCTCTGCTTATCCTTATGGAGCTGAAATATCCAGATTAGCAACCAATTAATAAAAGACATATCCTGGGAAATGCCTAAAGATGAAACCTGCAAATCACTAGCTTCCCAAACAGCAATAGTTCGAGGGCAAAGACAGAACAAATGCTCCATAGATTCATCCACAACTCTACATAAGGGACAAGTTGTTAGAATATGTTGTATTTGCAGAGCTACTTTCTCTCGAACTGAAGGATCCCTTTAAGACATTTCCATATGAAAACTTTTAAGCACCAAGGAAGATCAAGATTCCCCATCAATTTCCAAACATTATGACCATTGAAAATCCAAGTAGAAGAGTCAGGAGAGTTCTAGTTCAATCTTTGCATATCATATAGAGATCTATATCCTGACTTGGTGCTGTATTTACCTGAATTAGTAAATGGCCAAATGAGTTGGTCCGCACAGTTGGAACTAGGCAGAGGAATAGCTAGAACATCCTTAACAAGAAAACTTGGAATAATTTCATTAACCCTATCCACATTCCAAATTTTCCCATTTGTTCCCTCTTCCAGTAGAAAAGAAACCTTAAGATTATCCAAACCTTAAGATTTTCCCATGAATTCCGTTTGTTTCATGAAAGAAATGTATACTACATGGTTAAAATTGACATGACTAATACTAGAGCGACGAAATTGGGACTTCATGCAAACTAGAGAGATCATTACTAAAATTTACCCAAAAAAATAAGAGCAAGAATTGACAAACTTTTACATGAGTATTTTTCTATCCTTCGTAATATTTCATTTCCATCTTCAAAGAACTGTAGCTAGCGAAAAGGAAAAAGTAAAACTAGATAAAAGTAAAATATGCAAGCTCCTTCAAACAGTCTGATAATACAAGTAAAGGTGGCTTCAAATTTTGAAATGCTTGATGTGAGGCAGACCATACCAATTAAGTGGTATATTTTTGGTGTCACATGCAATCAGGGCTCGCTATGAGATTTATGGGCTTAATGTAATGAGAAGAGTAGACAATAGATTGAATGGATTGACTATTGTCTACTGCATGCAATGAATTGCAGTTTTTTAGTAAAATGATGAGACTCCAACTTTCCAAAGGAGCAAATTAAGATCACAAGCTGATTTTGCAGTAATCTATGGCGTACATTGTGGGGCTCTAATTTAAGTCAATGAAGAGCAGGCGCGGCCATAGGCATAAGGTCACCAGGCGGCTGAGCCACCAATTTTTGGTTCAACTAATAATGGGGACCTCAAATAATGGGATATCTTAAATATTATTTTGTTATGGTTTCTTACGCAATGTAATAAAATCCTTTTTTTTTTATCAAAAAATAATTAGACATACTTCAAGGAAGATAGAAAAGGCGGATCTGAACCTGCAGATTTTTCCATAGACAATGAACCCGGCCCTAGAAAAGACATACTTCAAGGAAGTGACTGGGAGGGTCCATTTCAAATTGCACAAATGTTTTGGAGAAATGTCTTCCTCCTAATGGATATAGACGGGGATGCCACAAACATCCTATCACAGGAAAATTTGTCAAGCCAGGTTATTAATTTTTTTCTAGTAAAACAACGATATTATAAAGTACTAAGCATAAGTAGTCTTGTGGTATTGAACCCGTATAGAGTTATCGGCTAATTGTACAACAGGAAAAGAAGGTTGAACCGCTAGGGTAAACTGTTCATAAGGAACATAAATCAAAGAGCCTAATGTGCAGAAAACTGGAAAAGCCTATAGAGGTTAACATAAATATAGATCAAGATTAAATTCGGTGAAATACAAAGTCGCATGCCGATCGGCCGATTCCCCACTATCAATATAACTACCATTTTTGTTTGTTTCCAAACCTGTATATAAATTACCTTGTCCTTTTCCTTTGGAATTTAATTTTTTCCCTTTCCATGTCCGACGCTCCCACAAATCCCTCTCTCACTCTCCCTACATATATATCTCCATCACTCTCTCTCCCTCCCCCAAAGTTAATAGCCTCGTATACCATGCTCAATCGTCGGAAGAGAGGTAGTGTATCGAAAAACTTTCTTTTCAAAATGATCATTTTATTCTTCGAGATTATGTGCATTACAGTGTATCCATACATAGCAAGTAGAGATGTATTTGATGGTGTGAAAGAAGTATAGTATGAATTTCTATGAAATATAGTCATGTTTTTCATGTTATAAATCTGTATGCATTGCTGTGATAGGACCCGCTAATGTAAAAGTAGCCGTAAAACAGTTAAGTAGATAAAAAATGATTACTTAAAGAGTGTTTGAGAGTCTACTTTTCAGTTTTTCGCTAATGTAAAAATAGCCGTAAAACAGTTAAGTAGATAAAAACGATTACTTACTGTCGAGTGGTGTCCAAACTTCCCTCTCATAAATAACTTGATTTTTTTGGTGGGACTTTGACTATGGCTAGCCCTCCTTCCTCTGGCTCTACAAAACAAGGGACCACGTTAGTGCCCAATTGGCTAAGTCAGTCCTTGAATGAAAAGGAAAAGGTAGAGCTTCGAGGAAGGAGAAATGGCATACCTCTTAAGGTTTATCACTATAGTATTTATAAGTGTGTCTTCGGGTTGAGGGGTAGGATCTCGCATGGCACCCTTGTGGCAAGGTGACGTCAGCGACATCCTTTGCCCGACAATCAACACTCGACCACCACCTCCTGACCGAACGCCGTGCGCAATAGTTCGCAGGCACTATGTGACGGTCAAGCTGATCCCGATGACACGTGTATAGTGATTTGAGATGCCACGTAGCCAGACTGTACTATGGATGATCCCGACCTAAAGATACGATGCACGGCCGAGCCAGGCGTCACGAGGAGACTCGTGCAACGTGCCTGCCCAATGCGATTTTTGAATGTTATACTGCAGTTGGTCGGTACGATCCAACCACGTGCTAATCGCTGATTGGCGCTCCTGCACTAAGACGAACATCCGTGTTCCTTCGCTTTTGCTTATCTTCTGCTTTTCGATCGTGATCCCAATCCGATCTGGAATATGGGTTGCGGGTAATGATTGGGCCAACTCGGGCTCCTTAATTCGGATTGGGCTGAATCTTATTGGGTTTAATTATCCCGACCTAGTACACTTACATTTTTTTTAATTTTTTTTTTATGATATTTTATTCCCCCCTACCGAGATATCTCGACACCGTATCTAAAGTTGTTCCTAACTAATTTCGTGATTTCTGGTAGGGCTGCACAAAAAAACCGGTGAACCGTGAATCCGGTCCGGACCGAACCGATCCGCACGTTTTGGATTTTAACCGCGGATTATTGGTCCGGACACGGATTCAAAAAATAGTAAACCGTGACTCACGGTCCGGACACGGATTTTGATTTTGAAACCGTGGATTAACCAATCCGGACCGTGAGATTTATTATATATAGTTATTTTTTAAAAAAAAAATATACATATATATATATGGGGACGGTTCCGCTAACATGACGAATAACACAACATATGACACATCGATAAATTTGATATAATTTTATTATATATAATTTTTGATGTATTGTAGTGGACTTTGATGAATTTAGTAGTAGTTCTATAATTTCTATTCTACGTAACTGAATTCAACAGCTTTTTTTTTTGTATTGAACTGCCTTTGTTTGTTTCTATTCCATGTAATGAACTAAGCTACTGCTGCTTTGTTTAATATTTAGGTCTCTCTATTTTGAGTTTTCTACTTTGGATTCTGTATTAAAGTTTTAATCTGCCTTTGTTTCTACTGATTGATTCATTTCGTGGATGAACTGCCTCTATCAATTGATTCAATTCCATGGCTCCATCACATCTTATTAAATTGCCTCTATCAATTCCTGTCTCAGGATGAAACTGTTTGTGTAATTTATGTATGATAGGTAATCCGTGGGTAAAACCGGAACCGATCCGTGACTTGCGGATTGGATTGGAACCGGACCGTGAGACTTTTGGTCCGGACACGGATTGTGTTTTCTAAAAATCGTGACTCGCGGATTAGGATTGGATTTATGCCAATCCGATCCGATCCGGACCGTGTACACCCCTAATTTCTGGACTTGATTTGCTACTTCTGGTAAACTGAAATTATTACCCATTTGCGTCATGTAATTTTCTATTTGTCATTTATACTCCTTTTGATGTTACGCTGGACTTATGTGATCAATGATTCAATGGCCTAGGATGATGATTGAACCCTAGTTCACATGTATGGAAGGTTTTGATTAATTACATAAACGGATAAGGGAATGATTTTATATGTGAATCTATGGGATTATGAAATATTAGTATTATTTTAGCAATCAGTAGTTAATTTTTTTTTTCAACCAAAGGAAACTAATGAAGAAAAAAGGATGAAATATTATTATTTAGTTTCTACCAATTAATATTTGGTTTAAGAATGATTTCATTTACTGAAAATTGCAAGATCTATTTAGTATTCCTAATTATTATTTATTTAGTATTCCTATTTCGTAAGTTGCTTTGTTAAGAAGAATTGAGATTGATTTTCTAAAGATTTATTTTTTATGGTAGTATTTTAGAAATGCTAGTTAGGTTTAGAAAATTTACTATTATAAATAACGATATTAAGCCTCTCGGTTACAAGAGTTTGAGTTTATTGATAGTATTGGGACTTTAGAGAGATCGAGCATGTCTCTTTTTTATTTCTGATAAGTTAAAAAAAAAAAAAGATTACACGCTTGTTTACATATAATTCTCGTAATTTGAAAGAATTGTCTTGGGAGATTCTTGTATTGTCTATGTTGCTGTGCCCGGTCACTTATTTATTACTCCTTCCGTCCCAAAATTTTAGTCCATGTAACAATTCTAACTTGATGCAAAAAAGAATTGTCTTCATTCACGATGGGAGATTCTTGTATTGTCTATGTTACTGCGACCGGTGACTTATTTAGGGAATATAATATTTTGTTGTGATGTTTTTAAATTTATTTCACTGAGTACTCCTCAAAACGGAAGGTAAGCCTAGGGCTGCCCAGCGGACGGTTTTGAAATTGAATCGCTCATTGCAGTCATTTTTTCCGGCTGCATACGTCTGTGAGTGTTGTCCGGTTTGGCTGTGGACCTGCGGTTTAGGTGGTTTGGGCTGATTACATTTTAGGAAACTACCGAAACCGCCCAAACCAATCTCAACACGGTCCGCCAAATTTATATATTAAGATCCATAACCGTTCATACCATATCTCAAATGAGTTCGGGGCCGTTCGGTATCCCTCTAGCAGCCCTAGGTGGACCTAGGTTGCTGCTGTGCAGCGTGGTGCACTACTGTGCACATCCAGACCGTCCGTTGCTCAAATGGTTGGTCTAGATTTCATATTGCGTGCAAGGCAACAAACGATTCGTATGCAAAGATGCTGAGGTAAAATCTGAGTCATCCATCCGAGCAATGGACGGTCTGAATGTACACAACAGCAACCCCAAATCCACCCTAGGTAAACCATAGCACGGGATATATCTTTCTACACAAAACATAACAATAACATAACAAATTACGGAGCAATAAACTCAGTTAATATATAGTATCAAAAAAAAGAAAAAAAAAAAGGAAGTAAATCTGGTGATAAGGAGCACAAAAGTCATTTGAAACGACTCCATTCTCTCACTCTTTCTTCGGTTCGAGAAAATTTTGGGTGCAAATAGGGTACAACATGGTGCCCCTTCGACATATCTAGACTGTTTTGAAAGTGTGTTGGATGGTCTAGATTTGGAGAAAGAAACAGGAGAGAGGTAGATTAAACTTTAGAGAGAGTGGATGGATCAAAGGAGAAAGTGTTTTAGTCCAAACCGTCCAACACAAAGTTTGACCTTTCACCACGTCGGATGCTACCCTCTCCGTGCCTAAAATTTTCTCGTCGAGTTCCCTCTATAAAAGCAGTGGCAACCCATATGCATTCTGTAGTAGTAGCAGTCGGCACTGTTTTATTTGTCAGGTGTACGTTTCATCGACACCTGTGTGCCCTGCATGCCAGAGAGAGAGTCTAGAGAGAGAGAGAGCAAGTGAGTAGATAAGAGGGAGAATTTCTTAGAGACAAGTGTTTTTTTTTCATGTAGTCTCTGAGCAAACCCTAAATACGGTCTACAGTTTTGATTGCTGTTTTTGGTGTTCAAAATAGAACGAGTGATTCAAGATTTCGATCTATCTATAAATTGTTGCTGCTGTGTTGTCCTCAGATCTGATTTTTCTTTTTTCTTTTTTTCATTTTTCATTTTAATTTTCCAGTTTTGGTTGGATCAATTTTTGGGACAAGAAAAAATGACAGAAGAGAGTGAGCACACAGAGGCATATTGGTATAAGACGTATATCATTGCTCTTGCGTGCTCACTTCTCTCTCTGTCATATTCTAGTTCTCGAATTCATTTGATCCACTTTACTCTCTCTTTCTTTTTTGAACCGCAGAGCATACCTACGAAGGTTGAAAAGACCAAGTATGGGGCATTGAGCCGGAGCAAGAGCATACCTACGAAAGAGACGAGAATAATAACTTGAGATTTGTATTCTGTATATTCGTTATTTTTTTGCAAATTTTGGATTTTGTTTTGGGAAAATACAAATTTTGGATTTGGTTTTTGTTCGTTTGTCTTTTGTAGTATTTTCGTAGGATTAATAATTAATTTAAGGATTTTAGTAGGTTGGAAGCGTGACTTTTGATGATGGGGTTTCTTTGAGAAGAGTAAACCCTAATTACTGTGGTTTATTAACGGAAATAAAACTGTATATATATGATTATGGGACCATTTCATTACACAACGTTAGATTTTATGTATAGTAGCTTATCTAAAGAGCAAAATAGGATGGTCCTCCCCAGTCCCCCCACAACCTTTCTTTCTCTCTCTCCCTTCTGCATCTTGTTAATCATTTACTGTTTTTTTTTTTTTTTCTTTTTATTCCTTTTTCCTGCGCATGCAATTGCTGGGATTAGATTAAGTATCTGCATCAATGACTTTTGTTGATTGCGATCCATAAATTAGTGGAAATGAGCTTTCAAATTTTTTTTTTTTAATAAATCTGACTCGTTTATTTTATTTAGTTCATATTGGGTTTGATTTCTGATAAATTCAATCAAGCCCTTAGTTCTGTTTGTTTCAATTATTGTTTTGAGCAAACGCTTGGTCATCTATTTAACTTGTTCAATTTCTTGGTTTTGCGACTCACCATGTTTCTATTGAGTTACCATCGATGATCAGGATTCAAAGTCCGTTCGGAGACATCTGATAAAATTGGAATGATACAGAGATGATCAAGATTCAAAGTTAGTTCTACTACTCTTAGTTTTTAATTTGCTACTTGAGTTAAATCTTGGTTTCTGGTCAAAAAATGGTGCTGGTTGTACTGATGCTAGTTTGACAGTATTCTTTTCCCTTTTAGGTCTTCACGTTTTGGCAGAAAGGGGGGGTTTCTTTTGTTCCTATTTTTCATTATTCTCTTGATATGATATATTTTTGGTATTGTGATACAGAGATGATCAAAGGAATTTTTCAAGGGCAGCTTCAGTTATTGAAGGTACACATGGTAAAGACCACCAAGCTTAATTTTAGATATATTTCTGGTAAGATGTCTTGGAGTATTGTGATTGAATTGAGTTTACATTTGCTCGAACATTTGATAGATGTTTAGGTAAAGAAACTTTTTCCTTTTTGTCTTCCATACAATTGGAAGACGAATTAAGATATACTTTCACTAATGGTTTTCCTTCGATACTGTTTTATAGAATAACTTGTCTGTCATCTTATTATTATTATTTTTATGTTGCACTTTTGTCCCGCCTAACACTTGTAAGTTATAAATATATGTCTAAAAATGTTAAAACTTGTAAAATATCTTCATCGTGTTAGAACTTAATAGACATGCTATGTTGTTTGTCCGCGGAGTGTTCGACACCGATACGGTGATCTCTAGGAATGTTGGTGCTTCATGGATAAATTTCCATGGTTGAATTTATAGTAATTCTCTTACTGCTGTAATTTCATTGTTTTATTTTTCTACTCGGATTGTTTAGTAATGGTTATATTTTATCTGGTGATTCATTTTCTACTTGGAGGTTGAACTTATACCAATAAACTAGCACTTACGTACTAGTTAGTAGGAAATCTGATGAGTCTTGTATTTCATGTTGACCTGAGCTCTATGCAAAACATAAGGTCCAATCCAACCATTTTAGGAAGACAAGACTAGCACGCAATGAAATAGAACTATTTCATTAGCTAATATACCATTTATTTTGTGTAACGTACTGCGGGGAAAATTTACCTTCTTCCCTTTTATTCAAACAACACGACACACGGTGCAATGCACATGAACGACCATAGTGTTTCAACATTGTGCTGTCATTGAAACTTTACTACCACAAACCATTTCTAGTCATAACGACAACAGAAGGAAAATGACACAAAACAACCACCATTGACCTTTATGTTCTTGATTCATATGCATCATTGAGCTTTAGAGGGGATTTTCAATGATATGGTTGAAAATTCCAAGCCCACCCGATTCTTGAGACATACTGCCTGGAACTCCATATTTTACTCCACCATGACAGATTCTTGAGCTCTTTCTTGATACCCCCTATTTAGAGCTGCCTCACAATGTCAACGCTCCTGAGATTTGGTGAAATGAAGATCTCAACAACCTACCTATGTACTCAAAGTTGATGTGGCTGAACTATGGGTTATAAATTATAACAAAAAAATTGCTAGACTTTAGCACTATCATAGGTTGGCGGATGGTTATGAATGTTGTAGAACATGCCATAATTTCGGCACCAATTTATGCATTAGCTTGAGGAGGAAAAGCATCACTAGTTCTCATGAAGCTAGCAAAAAATCACGGTGCTATTTGTTGCCCTTGAATAAATCACTTACCATGATTAAAATTCTATTGGAAATGCATTAGAATCTTGCATGTGTAAGATAGAGATGCAGGATGCTATGTGCTTCTCAATGTCTTTAGTCTAGTCATTCATAGTCCTTTACAATGGGTTCTCACTAATGGTTTTCTCCAATTATAACCATTTTTTACTCTTAGGATTGGGACATGTTCAACCTTGTTGTTGTAGAGCCGTAAACCAACACCTACCTTAGTTTTTTTTCCCATCAATTGTGTGTGAAGATTTTGTCGAAAGCAGAATGGGTTTTGGTAATTTTGTGAATTTTATAGAAGTAGTTTTGTTTTCTTTACCTCCTAGAGTCTGTTTCCAACATTCTGGTATGCACTTGTATTTCGTGTTATGGGTTTATGGTTTTCACTTTATTGTGCTCAATGACAATGAGGGAACAACTTATTAATTGTTGAAGATCATTTTTTGTGCTGTTTAAATATTTGTTACATGTATGGGTAGAGACTTGTGTATAACTCTCTCTAATTACTTAAAGTAGATGTGCTTACAGCTTTGTGTCTAGAAATTAAGTGTATAACTATGTGTGCTATGTCTAACTATACCTTCCCATTGCACAATCATTTATAGAGTTTATCTTTGGAATAAATTTGGCAGTCCGAAAAATTCGGTGAGTGCTCAAACAATTTGTATTGCTGCCCTTAGTGAATATTACATGCTGGCACATTGTGAAAGTACTGATTAATACAATACCATTTCAATGTTGGAGCTTAAGTATGTAAGACATCAAAAATTGTGTCCGTTTTCTTCACTGACTGTTTAGCGCAAAATAAACGTCATTACATGCCATGCACGCGGCATTGAATATAATTTTAACTAGTGAGTGTTTGTTTTTCTTTTTGAGGAGTGAAGGTTTGTGATGGTTGAACTCAAGTACAGCATAAGCTAGGTGATTTGCACAACTCATTTTGAGGTTAACTAACCTTTAGAGTATTTGATATACCAAGCAATTGATTACCTGTGAACATGATTTATCATTATAGTTTCATTGCTTAGAATTTTCCGAAGAGGTCTATTTTGGATTCAGTTTGTTGTAATGTCCGCTAGCAAGTTTTTCTTATCAAGAAATAAAGAGAAAAAGATGTTCCATGGTTGTTTTGAGTGTGCCATCAACAAATTGAATGGAATGTAGTATTTTACCCAATTACATGATTTTCTAACGTTTGGTTTAAATTCATTTACTATTTGCCTCTTTGATGTATTCCCTGGAATGGGGCTCACTCATGTTTCTATTCACTTTGACTATTGTGGAGATAACAGAGAGTTCTAAATTCTTGGTAAAATGGCACTTGATGTGTTCAATTGATTTTGGAATATTTTGTTTTGAGAATAAAAGATAATAAGACATAGAGATTGCTTAATAACGTCAAGAACTATTTCAGTAGATGATGTTGCTCAATGAAAGGTCATTAATATTTTTAGTTTAGTGAACAAGTCTGTCTTGAGGTATTCAAGTTTTGTTTGCTTGATATTGAAGTTTTCAGCACTACTTGTTCCCCACCAAATCCCAAATTGTTATAACAAAATCATGGTGGAAAGTGTGTGAGCAAAAAATCCTAATGTTATTTTCACTACGACACGGGTTTGCAATATAATTTGCTTCAATGCCCCTATTTATTCAATGTGCCTGTAACACTTCTCACCATGTTTTTACTTAGGATCCCTTTTACTTTAGAGTTGAGAGTTTTTAGATAAGTTTGGAAACTGGATAGACAAAACATACTTCAATGGTAATTATTGCCTACGGGAGTTACGTTGTAAGTGTTTTTGAAGTCTCATGAGTACTCTTTTTTTGGGGCTTGTTTTAGGAAATTTAATCTAGATCTATTTTATGTGAAGATAATTAAGTACTATGTATATACTACGTACTTGAGCAAATTTGAGTTCAATATTTTTCTAGTATCTTACATCACTTTATATTTTCTCTTACTTGATAGCTTTGCTTCGCTTCTTTTGATATTTATATGCTTCAGAGGTTTGCTTCTTTAGTCGTAGTATACATGTCGATTGAAATTGGTATCAAAAATTTCTTTTGTAAATACAAGTAAATAACTAAATATTGCATTCATTATACATACTTGAACAAATTTGTGTTAAATATTTTTCTAGTATCTTATCGTTACTTCGTATTTTCTATTGTTGGGTAGCTTATCTTTTATTTTTTTTTTGAGATTTCTATGCTTGCTTGAGAAGTTCTATCCTAGTTTGGAGCGCGTTTCTTTCTTGATGGGAGCGAGGTTCCTATGAGAGTTTGACATTTGCCACCCCAATAGGAGAGTGCTGCTATTACGGGCTATGGAAGCGCTTGAAGCTGGGAAGCTTACTCGAGGAAAATCGGCAAATCTGTGCAGTCTGCCTAGTTAATGCTTGTCTTCCTAAATATTGTTAATTAAGCTTCTAGGTATGCCAAAGCGTTTTACTCTCATCACCTGTCCAAGTTGTGATTGTTTTTTATCTCATAAAAGTGCTGGGGATTGGTTGGAATATATCAAAATATCCACATTAAAGAATTTGGATATGGATAAGTACCAAGTATGGAAGATTATTGTGGGAGGAAAGGGGACTTCTTTTGAGGTTGCAATCACAAGGATGTTTTGAGGAATTGAAACACCACCTGTATGTTCAATGCTTAGAAGCGTATTCAGCGTAGCCTCCCTCTTTTATATATCTTGCTGAATATCTGTATACGAGTATGTTTACATTTTCCATTTGATAAATGAATTTCCTTTTGTATACCTAATCCATTCCTTGACTTGAAGAATCTGGTGCTGATGTTCCAACAGTTGATTTTATACAAATTCAAGACCTGTTCTTGAGTAATTGATAAAGATTTTTATTTTTATTTTTTATCTTTTGCATTGCGAGGGGTGTAGCCGACCTCAAGTAATTGGGACATAAGGCTCGATTTGGTTTGGTTTATATTGCGAGGGGTGTAGTTGATAGCTAGAGTTAACTTCATCGAAGTAAAGTGGGATTTGCTGAAACTGGTGGAATGTCCAACAACAATGCATTTCTATTGATTTACAACCTCTATATATTGACTGTTAGGAGCTAAATTGGTGTTGGAACAAAGTTTGATTCAGTTAATGTGGGAATCTGGAAAGTTTATGGTATAAATATCGAATTATGTCTAGCGTGTCGAAATTCTTCTCACTGCTTGTTTTTGTATGGTTTCTTTTTGGCTGAAAATAGGGGGAATGAAAGCCTGAAGATTGTGAGAAAGGTTGTAAATAACGGTTTGGCAATATGTAATGGTAACCGTTGAGTGTAATGGTTTTGGTCATGTATCGAGCGTTACGTAACGGGAATCGGGTGTGGCGGTCGTGAATTTTTACCAAGAATTTTTCGACCAAAAATAATTTAAATTGCTTGCATAACCTGGAATGGCAAAGTATCAGCCATAGTGGCTGTGAACCGGTCCATGAATCGGATACATACCGATGCGTAACTGGACTTGCTGTTACGCTTGCAATTTTTCCTCTCGTCGGTATACCGGGGTCGGAGACCCCAAAAACCGTTACGTAACGGCCTATATTTAAAACCATGATTGCGAGCTTTAAGGAAGACATGATCTGAAGTTTCAACATCTTTTGCCTTCTACATTCATTTCTAGGAGACTTATATTTCAGTAAAGTCTTTAGACTTTCATACTTGATAAACACAATCCATGAGAATGGTGGATCCTGCATAAGATGCTTGCCTGCAGTCAAAATTTTCTTTTACTCTTTCCCATATGAATATATAAGTTTTTTTCACCATGTCTAAAATATTATCGTGTATTAATTGTAATGCTAGGTACAGAAAAAGGATTACCCAGGAGTCGAGGCTGAGTTACTTGTCCAACTGGTCAGGGTAAAGCATACTTGTGCATAGTATGGATTTAGCATTTTTTTGTTCTTGCCTGGGTAATGAATGTTTTGCCGGCAGAAGGCTTGTAGACTCGTAAATGGTCATAAGGGTCCTGTTAATTCTGTTATTGAACTTTCTTATAGAGGTGAACTGTGAACGTGTAGTTTGATGTAAATCCTATGATATTAGTAAATATGCCACTGATTCGAGGTTTTTTTTTTTTTTGACTTATTATGGCTGCAGAATTGCTCCTGGACCAACCATTCTGAAGAAGCATTGATATGTTCTGGTACTTAATAGGAAATTCCTTATAAGTAATACCTGCATGTTGGTGCCATTTTGAACTTTGTCAAATTTTGAGTACCAACGGGACTTATAATTTTGGTCATCTGCAAAAGATTGGGATATTTCACTTGTGCTGATATTATATCTTTGGGTGGATCATGTTACTTTTTGACGGGGCCTTTTTAAGCTTGCATACCTGTCCACAACTACGCTTCTTACAAATTATTGTTAATATAAACGTAATTTCAAGTCTTGAATTTTGATCAAGGGTAACCCCTAGGAGTTGGCCTCATGGCCTGGTTGTCAAAGTTTGGACTAACTCAGACTAAAGCGGGATGTTCTCTCTTAAATTCTTGAGTTTGAAAATTTCTAAGTGAAGGGTGTATAGAAATTTGGCAGCATGATATATTCATGGCATTAGCTAAGCACCGATTAAGCTCTGTCGGGAAGCGCTTATGGACCAGTTTCGCGTTGCCATTCTTTTAAGGTCCTGTTTGGTAACGATAGGTTACTGTTGTCTCGTGTTCAATCGGGGACTAAATTCTCGTGTTGTTGCCACCATGGGGGGGATCCTTTCGGCTAGTCCCAATGTCCCATGCATAATGATGGAAGGTGCAAAAAAAAGAAAAAGGTCTTTTCTTTGTTATATGGAATAATTTGTTTACAATTATTCAGTAGTTGAAGATTATCAAAGTCAAATATTCCCTTGAGATTATTGCCTTTCATGTCTTAAATGGGTCCTTCAGTGTACTTTATCTGGTGAAAGTTGCTGCAAGTGCGATGCATGTTCAGTTATCTTTTACTTTGGAAAAATCTTGTATACTTTTGGTTGTCTACTTTTTCAAATGCCTCAAGGACCTACCTTAATTGGACACACACTAAAATTCTGGTTGTGCAAGATGACTTCATGTACCACTTTATATGCAAAAGTAGCTTTGAAAGTAAGATGATGCTAGGCTATTGGATTTTAAATGCACACAGATCACGATTTAATATTTTTTTAAGCTATTATGGGCAAGGTTTTAAATACCGGTATTGCGACATGTAACAGTAACGGTTTTAGTGTAACGGTTTCAGTAGTATCGCACGTTACGTAACGGGAATCGGGTAACGGGAATCGGGTGTAGCAATCGTGAATTTTTAAAACCATTTATTGATAAAAAATAATTTTAAATTGCTTAAATAATCCGTAACGGTCAAGTATCGGCCGTAATGGTTGTGAATGGGTCCGTGAATCGGATACGGACCGATACGTAATGGGAACCGGCCGATAAGCATGTGATTTTTCCCTCTCAACGGTATACCGGGGTGTAGTAGTATCAGAGAGGCAAAAAAACATTACGTAATGGCCAATACACTACGTAACGGCCAGTATTTAAAACCATAATCTGTATTTAAAACCATGATTATGGGTAAAGGACCCGGGGGCGTGCTGTCCCTTAAGGGACAACATGCATGCTGGCTCCATCCGAGCCGTTTGTGCTCGGTGATCAACGGCCCAGATCAGTTCGGTAATGAACGGTGCAGATCTGTTTGGGTCCGAACAAATCTGGGCCGTTGATCGCCGAGCACGGACGGTTCGGATGGTGTCAGCATGGGTAAACCTTTGATGATATAATAGGTTTTAACTCATTTCAATCCCAACTACGTGGCCGCAGTGGAACTCTTTTTCATACGAACTTTAGCTTGTGGGGAGGGTGGCCCGGATTTTTTTTTTTTTTGTCTTCTGCATTGTCACTTGTAGATTGAAATGTAGCAAAAATGGCTAGAGATCTAGAGATCGATCTTCTCTCTACATCCAAAAAAACATCTACAAAAACCATCTCTATCAAATGGAGATTGATGAGGCTTTCAAATAGTGCCAAAGCTATCTACCACTATGCAATGGAGATTGATGAGGCTTTCAAACCATCTCTGTCAAATGGTCTTAAGTAATCATGGACTAACACACTGGGTACCACCTCTTGCAGGGGAGCTTAAGGTAAACACGGATGGCTGTTGGTACAATCCCAACAAAGCTGCCAGTTATGGTGGCCTATTCAGGGACAATAAAAGACGTTGGTTCTTGGGGTTCTATCGGAGATTGACTTGTGATTCCAGCCTGGAAGCCGAAATTTGGGGAATCTACAAAGGCCTAACTATCATTCTGGAAAAAGGGATGACTAACGTGAAGATTGAGTCTGATGCACTTATTGCTATTACTCTCATCAATGATGGACCGAACACTAATCACCCAAATCACCCGTTGAGCTCCATCATCAATGATGCAAAGACCTTCCTTGCTGGCACAAATTCTTCATTATCCCATGTGTCTCGGGGAGCAAACGAGTGTACGGACCATCTCGCGCGTCTAGGTGCTGAACAAGAGGACGAGCTCAAAGATCCTTGAGAGTAACCCTCTCTCCATAAGGGAGTTCCTTCTTAGGGACAACCTAAGCATTAGGCAAATTCTGGACTAAGTTCTATGTCATGTTATTTTTTGTTGCTTTGCCCAAATCTTTGTGGCGGAACCTTGTCTTTCTAGTTTAGTTTAATATAATTTCCGAAGTACCAAAAAAAAGAAGAAGATGTGTTCAAAGGATGTGAGTTTTTATACAATAGTTATGAATCAAATACTAATTTAGATAAGAATGTGTATTGTAGAATTTTAAAAAATATGTTGCTCGAAATGTTCTATTTGTTTCTAGCAATGTAGCTTTAGTTTAATTTAACTTGTGTGAACTAGGTTTAGTCAAAATACTACTCCCTCCGTTCCAAGTTGTTGGTCCCTTTTGGGCAGTCATGCCACTCAAACAATTATCTTTATTTCATAATCTATAAAGTTTAATAGGATTTTAAAAATTTTGTTTAATAAAACTAATTGAGATCTATCAAACAAGATTCATATTGGATATAAAAAATAATATAAATTAGAAAATATGGATGATTTTTTAAGAGGTCTCAAATAGTAAAAATGGACTAGTATTTTGGAACGGAGGGAGTATGTTTTAATGTTTGATTGATTGGGTCACTTGAAATTCACGGCAGATCGATTCCTAAATACTGTTTGCCCAGGATTGGAAAAGGGCGATGCATTTTTTCCAACTTGAATTCGCGTTAATTATCATAACTGTTCATTTTGTAGAGTTCGTCGAAAACATTCATAATAGCAAAAAAAAAAAAATAGAATATGTTAATCGAATACTAATTAATATACCATTGGAAATCAAGTGATGCAAATTATACCACATACATGGATATCAATTTGTAGAGTTATAAATTTTTAGAGTTCGTCGAAAACATTCATAGTACCAAAAGGTAGTATGTTAATTGAATATCGATTAATATACCATCGGAAATCGAGTGATGCAAATTGCACAACATTCATGGGTATAAATTCACCACATGGGGATGCAAACCCCACTTAATTTTTTTTTCCTTTTGGTGCTTCGGAATAACAAACCCCACTTTAATTGACAAGATTCCAATGGCAGTTTCCAAATGTCAATGTGCGGTTTATGTAACGACAAAGAGGCAACAAGCAGCCTTGTGGGGAAGGTACAAGACAGCCTATTAAAAAACCATGTCTAATTATAGGAAATAGTCCTATAAAATACCGGCAAAAATAAAATAAAATTGGGGGACAACGTCAACATTGTATAGAGAGAAGTGCATTGTGATGTTTTTTTTTTTATAATTTTTTGTCTCTTTTTCATATTTTCGATTTGACGATTGCTTTTATTCTTTCAATTGTCACCTCGTTTGGGTGGTGATTTTGGTATTGTTTCATTACAGTATAAGTGTTGGTATTTCTTTTTAGATTCTGGGCAGAGTAGCATTGGTACTGATAATTCTGGTATTTTTCACTGGCTTTGTTTTAGTCTTTTTCTTTTTGATTTTGAAAAATAGGAAAAACAATCGTCTTTTAATTTGCTACTACTTAGATTAAACTTAGCAAGAGAAATAATTAGGAGCAATTGTAATTAAATTATTTAATTTGATATCCTAATCAACGTCATTATTCATGAACATAATACATAATAAGAAATTGACCAGTAAGCAAACGCTATACAAAGATATATTCTCCTCATCTCAAAATGTTTTTCTATTCCGCAAAACGAGAACTTAAAATAACGCAATTTTATTAAACAAAATTCAAAAAAAATTCTATAATCTGCTATATATCAATGAGTTCTTTAAATTTATTCATGAGTTTGAATTTTTCTTGGAAAATTTGTATAATCTGTAAGCTCTCGTTTTAAGAACTGGTGGGACAGAGGTAGTATGTTGGGATTACAGAGGTAGTACGTGGAATTCCAAGGTGGAGAAAAATCACGGGAAAGACGATGGCACTATATTTTCTCCCCACTATTCTATGCTTCCCGAATCTTGTTTCAAATGTTCTTTGCCGAATTTTTGTTAGCAGCTCCCATATATGTCTTCTTCTAAATCAGACTCCTCGAATCTTTGATCTCTGCCCTGGAGTGGACTCATCGTAGATGAACTTCTTTTTTTTTTTTTTTTTGAAAATGTCAAATATCGTAGATGAACTTCTAGTCACCGGAAAAAATGGTACTTTTTCGTCGTCAGGAAGAAATGTTTAGCGCGATATTAATCATAGAAAACATAGACCGATTTGTATTTCAGTTGCTCCCTCGAGCATTCAAAACGGACCCTACGGTACCGCAGGCTGGGTCACATGAGTGAAAAAGGGATGAAGGTACTGTTGTTCAATGAAAAACTTCCGGGGTTGAAGTCAGCAGAGTTTGGTTTGTGTCAAGGATGTATATTCGGAAAGCAGAAAAATGTTTGTTTCTTGAAGACAGGCAAACCACTAAAGCCACAAAAATTGGAGTTAGTGCACACGGATCAATGGGGCCATTCTCCATTTCAATCCATTGGAGGTTCGAGGTACTACAACAGTTTCATCGATGACTCAAGTAGAAAGGTATGGGTTTATTTTCTGAAACATAAACCTGATGCTTTAATGCTTTTTTGAACTGGAAAGCAATGGTGGAGAATGAAACTGGTTTAAGACTTTACTGTCTGAGGGTGAGAACCCTCACCCCAGAAAAGCGATTACAATTATAATAAATGATCGAAATGGATAATTTTGAATCTTTCAAAATTCTCCTATTCAGAAATAGGGAATATGAGATATAATATTGGTCGATTTCAACTTAATTGCGTATCGGACGAGAATGGGGTCACAAACATTATTTCAATAGTCAATGGGCCCGTTTAGGAATCTCTGTGCTTCGGAATTTTCCTTAGAATTCCGAGAATAGGGTCGTTTTTAGAATAATGTATTTATGCTATTGTGCAAATCTTGCATTTTTCTGAGTCCGGAACCCAAACAGTTTTTTGGACCATACGCTAGTCGCACTCCGACAATAAGCACAATTATGTAGGGGCCGGTTCCTCTCACACTTAAAAAAATATAAATTTTGATACTCCATCCCAGCCATTGAAACCAATGGCTGAGATTAGAATTTGGGTTATTACACCCAACCACATATCTCTCACCCTCACACTATCTCCCTCTCTCTCAAACCCAACTTCGACTCCTCTTCTCTCCCTCCCCTCCACTGCTGCCGATCCACAATCCACCACCATTGTCGGTGACCGAACTCCAGCCGACCAAATCTCCAGTGTTTCTGGCGTGCTATCTCTCTCTCTCTCTCTCTCTCGATCCAGAGTCACGAGAAGGGCCAAGGGATCACGGATACGGCCTGAAAAAAGAAGCCCAGTTGTAATATATGACTTATGTTCTTCCCCTAGGAGACGTTATTCGTTGAGTTGGGAGTAAGTCAAGACGTGTGTATTGTTAGTAGTGTCATCAGAAATAAGGCGAAACACGCATATCTTATTTACATATTTATTTTTGAAACGCTTTATATCTGCTGGAACATTTTAGACTTTTGTTTCAAATTGAATCATGGATATTGGTTGATATGTGAATGAACTTGGCAAAGTTATTTTATGTTGATGCATCTGATCATGTGTCCGGGCTTGAGGACTTTAAACAAACAAAGAGGATTGGTGTTATATGTTGTGAAATTTTAATGTACTCGCAAGCGCACGAATCGTATCGAAGTATGGTTATTCAAGTGCGAGGTCGAACCCACAGGGACTTGTGATTTTTTATAGGAAAACCAAATAAACTTAAACTGATTTAACGATAACCTAGTTGACAAAAAGTTGTGGTTGATTTGTAAACTAAAAACTAAATAAGTAAAAGTGAAAACAAATAAATAAAATTGACAACGAACGACAAAGGAAAAGTGACAAAGGTTTTAGAATCCACACTCATGTATCCGTAGCAATTACTAACAAACTCTTACTTATTTTCCTACTTTTCTTCACAATAATTTGGTGGCTAAACTCTATTACCATGGAAAATATCATCGTTAAAACCGTTTCATGAAATTAACTTATGTACACTCTTCCTCGCCTTAATGTTCAAGACTGAAAAATTAAATGTATCCATTCGAAAATAAATCAAAAATCAAACTTATGTACACTCTTCTAGTGCTTGAAATTAATAGCTACATAACAGGGCAAAACAACAGAAAAAGATAGGTCCTCACTCCATCTCCATTGAAGGCAGTCATCTCTACCATTCTCCAACTGAACTGAACTAAGAAGTTGTTGAAGAGCAGCTAGCTGAACTAGCTCCCAATCTCTTAAAGCCCTCCTAAATTGAAGGTTCCACATATCTTGTTGCTGATCACCCACCATATCAGACACCCAAGCATCTTGCTGTGTTGAGGCATTTAATAGTCTTGGAAAGACTGCTTCAAGTGGCTCATCACCTAGCCACTTGTGTTTCCAAAATTTGGTGCTAGTACTAGAGTTCAACTTAAACTTAAACCCTTGAATGATACACTCCCCTATATCAGCATAGGTGTTGCCCACAGAACACAAGTCCTTCCAAACAGTTCAGACTTTTCCTCTAGCTGGGACCATAGGAAGCCAAGAGTCTTCATCAAATTCATATTTTCTAGTCACAACCTTAACCCACAATGCTTCTTTTTCCTTATTAAATCACCACCAACATTTTGCCAGGAGAGCAGAATTATATTCTAATAACCTCTTGATCCCCAAAGCCCCATATTTATTTTGCCTTGTTACTTTTTCCAAATTCACTAAATGTAATTTTCTTTTATTATCTGAATCCCCCCACAAAAAATGTCTTCGGATTTTCTCTATCTGATTAGCCACTGCCGCTGGCATTTTGAATAAGGACATATAATAGATGGGTAGATTACTCATATCCAGTCAGTCTAGATGCATGTCTATGAAATATACTTAAGAATAAACGTACACTATCGTTGTGCACCGCGTCAGTCTCGTTAGGGTTTTGCGGCGAAGAATACCAAAAGATTATCAACACGGCGTACGCGCTGAAGGGGTTTGGTACTTTAATCGGGTCCATTGCGAGGTTCTACCATCACCTCTGGGTCTTTTTCTGTATCTTCTGAGATCGCTATAACTCTGACTTGACTAGCCGTCTGGGCAGTCATACAAAACTACTAAAAACAAAGCATCGGAATTAAATCCCATGATAAGTTCATGTTATTTCAACTATTCCTGTGTCCCTATCGCAGACCTGCCTTAGGGCACCCAATTATGCTGTCCGCGTGCTTCGAGAAGCCGGAACATTTTTATCTATCATATCATTCACATTGTATTCTGTGTGCATTTTCAGATAATGTCATGCATGCCAAGGAGTCGTAGGGTTAGTTTTGGTTTTGTTCCGGATCCGCAATCAGCTTCTCCCCAAAATTACCAAAATACCCTTGAGCCAATCCTAGGGTCACCCCCATGTCAAAATTTTCGAAACGCCCCTGTGTTGCCCCCAGGGTCAGCTCCATGTCAAAATTACCAAAATACCCTGTCACTGTACCCAGGGTCAGTCCAGCCTACGGATTTGATCCGGAAGCCACCCGAGGCTCGCCGACAGTCATCTGGATCCCCGAAACCAATTTCCACCAACTTTTACCGAAATACCCCTCGAACCTCGAAAACCTATTTTCAATATACAAACCCTACCGGCGACGACCCGGGACCCGCCTGAGACCATTTTTCGGCTTCAGGCGGCGAAATTCAACTTTTTACTATAAAGTCAACCGAGTCAACTGTGCTCATTTTTACCATCTAAAACTATACCGGATATTTACCGGGGACCATCGAGTGCCTTTTTCCGGCTCCGGTCATATTTTTCAACTTGTCACTATAAAAACTATCATATCTTTTATAATCACTTTTACTCTTCAAAACTGTCCCGGATATATCCCGGGGTCCGCCGACAGCCATTTTTCGGCTCTGGATGGGAATTTTATAACTTTTAATACAGACGTGCAAACTACATTCCGAACCCATTTTTGGCAATGTTGCTGCCTAAATAACATCCCGGGACCCTCGTTGACTGTCAGTACCCCCGGACACCCATTTTTAATATTTTCCCCATCGAGTCGTGTAGTCATTTCTGACCCGTCTCCAGTCTCGGAATCATCCGGAGATGTCTCGGAGTTATATCCCCAGCTTTTGTCACCGCCGGAGTTCGACGAGATCCTCGGAGTACGGTAGAAACGCCTCCATATCTCGCTGGTGTGAATCCCCCAGCGATCATTAACTTCTCTAGAACTTCAGCTTTTCTTCCGAACTACGCGAGACTTGATTTCTCCTAAGGCCGGAGAATACGTAGGCAGCCAGATGACGGCTCAGTCCCGACTAAAATATTTTACCTTCTTGAACTATGTGATGACCTAATTCTCCTAAGACCAGAGATACGTTGGCAGCCCTGAGACCGGGCTCGGTCCAAATCCTATTTTTGTACATATTCCCCCTTCTTTTGTAAACGCCACATGTAACACAATTCACTTTCAGGCAGACCATTTCTTTTCATTATATGTATGTATGTTGTTACAAATTTTCATTTACTCATTTTGAAGAAGACTGTTTTGAGTGCCGAAAGGGCGGGGTAGGGTGCTTCGGCTTCCCTACACGTAACGGTGAATTACCTACACGTAACGGTGAATTACCGAACCTTTTCTTTTCTAAAATCGCAGACCAAACAAAAAACCGAGTCATTTCTATTAAACAAAACTGGGTCTCTAACCCAAGGCCTTTCTACAAA
Organism: Gaultheria prostrata; assembly: GCA_036023075.1. Classification (NCBI taxonomy): domain Eukaryota; kingdom Viridiplantae; phylum Streptophyta; class Magnoliopsida; order Ericales; family Ericaceae; genus Gaultheria; species Gaultheria prostrata. The sequence continues at coordinate 9,271 of JAXBDA010003837.1, read as the reverse complement.
CAACAACTTTTTCGATGGTGACTTGACACGCCGAGAATTATGTCAAGTGGCGACTCTGAGTTATTTTTATAAATAACAAATATGTCTCAGTCACAGCTGTAAAACCTGTGCTTTTACAAAACCACATCGCTTTGAATATCACTTGGATTAATCGGCCATCTCTCAGACAATGGTCGAAATCCCGGGCGCGACAATATTTAGAAGGAAAGACCAGCTCACACAATCATAGGCTTTTTCAAAGTCAATTTTGAGTATTAACCCCCCTGAATTCCTATTTTTCCAAAAGTCTATCACCTCATTGTCAATCAACGCACCATCCAAAATTTGTTTACAACAAAGGTAGCCTGGGCATCACCAATAATGCTAGGAAGTACTATTTTCAGTCTGTTAGCAAGCACCTTAGCTAGTATTTTATACATGCAATTCACCGCGCTAATAGGTCTGAATTGATTAAAACATGAAGCACCTTCTACTTTAGGAATAAAAGCTATGAATGTACAGTTCACACCTCTAACAATACTGGCATGGTTGTGAAATTCTACAAAGAAAGCCAAGATTTCCTGCTCCATTATGCTCCATGCTTTCTTTAAGAATGAGAAATTGAAACCTTCTGGGCCTGGGGCTTTAAGACTGTGGCAACCCTTCATTGCTGTCACAATTTCTTCCACTTTAAACTCCCCTTCTAACATTTTGACTTGATCAGGTTGCAATTTTCTCCTGAAAATCCCTCCTATCTTTGGCCTATTGTAGTTATCCTCTCTGAACTTGTTTCTGAAAAAATTCACAGCTGCATTCCTAATAAGCTCTGGTTCTTCTAGAATTCTTCCTCCCACCTTAATGGAACAAATCAAGTTTTTCCTGAATCTGTTGTTGGACACAGTTTGGAAAAACCTAGTGTTTTTGTCCCCCAATCTAAGCCAGTTGACTTTAGACTTCTGCCTCCACACACTTTCCACCATCTTTGAGCATTTCCAAAGTTCAGTTGTTAATTCACTTGTATTCTTCTTCTCCTCAGGATTAAGCTGTCTGATTTCACTGATAGCATCAATTTGGTGAAGTTGATTCTGAATCTCCTATAATATAGTGTTCACATTCCTAAAATCCTATTCATTCCACACTTTAAGTCTATTCTCACATCCCTTAGCTTCTTTGTCATCTGCTCTCCAGCCGAACCATATCTTGAAGAATTCTCCCAAACCTCTTTAGTTATTTCTAGACATTTGGGATGAGATAACCAATATCTAGAAATCTAAATGGTTTTGGTCCCCAATCCCAATTATTATCATAGATCATAATTGGACAGTGATCTGATATTGGCCTTGGTAATCCCCATTAAGTCACTTCGAATTTTTCCACCCAATCAAGTGATACTAGAAATCTGTCTAGCCTGCTATGAATGGCATTGTCTTGAAAATTTGACCAAGTGTATTTCCTCCCCATCATTGGAAGGTCCAACAACTCTCCTTGGTTTATGAAGTCTTGAAACTGCCTCATGATGTTAGTCTCCCTGACACAACCCACCCATTCCCTCATAGCTTTAATCTCATTAAAGTCTCCCCCTATACACCATGGAACCTGATTGCAACATTTTAAGAACACAATTAAATCCCATAACTCTCTCCTAGTTTCTTCCTCATTTGGCGCCTAAACACTCATAATTGCACAGTCCACCCCCATGAAGGAGCTAGTTACTAGAACAAAGCTCCTATGTTTAGTTACAGATTGAAGGTTGAAAGCCTTTTTATTCCACATTATTAGAATACCCCCTGACTTACCAATAGCCTCAGAATCTGCAAATTCAACCTCAGTACTGCCCCAAATTTTCTTAAGAATAAAACAATCTATATTTTCCGTTTTAGTCTCTTGAACCATACACAATTCAGGATTCCTTTAATTAATTTCTGCAAAAACTTCTTTTTAACTCAGCTTCCCATAACCCTAATGTTCCATGAGATGATTTTCATAATTAAGGGGTAGGAAGTATGGACAAACCTGAGAGAGTTTCCCACATTATTAGAATACCCCCTAACTTACCAATAGCCTCAGAATCTGCAAATTCAACCTCAGTACTGCCCCAAATTTTCTGAACAATCTAAATTCTCCATTTTAGTCTCTTGAACCATACACAATTCAGGATTCCTTTAATTAATTTATGCAAAAACCTCTTTTTAACTCAGCTTCCCATAACCCTAATGTTCCATGAGATGACTTTCATAATTAAGGGGTAGGAAGTATGAACAAACCTGAGAGAGTTTCAGTGTTGTGACTTACTCCTACTCAAAGGAGCAAATCTGTTAGTCAGTAGCAGCTGTTCTTTCTCTATCCTCTTTCTCACCACTAATGTATCCTTATGTGAATATTCAATTCCCACCCCTTTCATAGCTTAAAGTTCTCTTAGAATCAAACTCTAACCATTGCCCTGCATAATAGAAGTAACAGTGTTCTCCACATTTTCACTTGCTCCAGAATTCAAATTTTCATCACTAGGCTCCTCCCTTATTGCTCTATTATCCTCTCCTAACTTGAGCTCCACTTCAAGGTTAAGTCCCGACAATTGAGATCTTCGAATGTTATTTTCTGTGGAAATAACAAATGGTTCATTCAAGTTTATTAAACCTTCTTTGTCTTCTGCAAGAGGAAATATCTCATCAGCCTTTTCAGTAACATATTCATCATTCTCTTGGGCATTGTACATACTCAGTTGGTTGTGCTAATGAGAAAGCTTAAGTGACCCTTCGGAATCCTCAACTAATGAATCCATTTCATAAGTAGAGTTTGAATTCTCCTCATTAAATGTATCAGACACCACCAAATCTGCTAAATTGTTTTGCATTGGGATAGACGAACTTTGATTATCTTCAGGTTGTGCAAGGGGAATATCAGCTAAAACCTTTTTAGCTTCCTTTTTAGATACATTTATTGCTAGCTATTTCCCCTCATTAATATTTTCCTCCACAAGTTGAGTTTTTTCAATCTCAGGATCCTTGCGGCTTCCTTGTCATCACCTTTCCTTTCTCCCAAATTCCTGTCATACTCTAATTGGTTTTTCTTTGCCACTGTCCTCTTCATCCTTTCTGTAGCTATCTACGTCACCATCATCTTCAACATCTGAGCCATGTTTTTGTTGATCAGAGGTCACCACCCTAAATGATTCTTCCTCCTCTACTTTAACCAAGTATTTCTTCCCGTTAACTTCCAACTGAACCTGGCCCTAAATTCTTCTATCTTATTCTGTGGCTATCAATAATCTACCTTTTTCAAAAGAATCCAGTCTGAGGGTTGGACTATCAACCCCAAAAAAATGGCCCTACGTGTTTCCAATAATTTTGAAGGTAGAGAAATTCCAAACATTCAAGGGCATCCCAAAGCATGATAGCCATGCAAACCTTTCAACTTGAGCTGGTTCTCCGTTCCACGGTCTTAGCTCCTCAAACCAAATTGCCGGCCATTCCTGTTTAATCACTTCATCTCTAATGTTTTCACTACAAAAAGTCAGCAATAAAAATCTACCTCCCATGGACTTGATTTGCCGATTCTCGATTTGTTTCGGTCTAAAGACTTCCTCCAACTTCTGGGTTGAAATTGGCCTTCTCATAATCCCAACTGCACTCCTTGTAAGCCATCCTTTGCCATATGGTTGGACCTTAATGCTACTAAGTTGCGTTTTCTTCTGGGCCTCATTTACGAAGGTGTTTCTCACCTCACCTTGTCTAGTGGTTTCTGCAATCCCTTTTCTTCTCCAGACTTCTTTTCCTCTATTTTTCAGGTTTGATTTTTTTTATTGTTATTACCCTTCTTTCCCTTCAAACCTTGATCCTTTATGTGCCGAACTTGAGGTATCATCATGCCGTTGTTGTGTTTGTTTTGGGAATTATTGTACCTCCGACCTACCTGCTCAAAGCTGCCATTCAAGAAACTCCCCAATTCATAACCACTATGCCTTTAATAGTTATTTGCATGAATATCCTTCTTTCTTGAAAAGCTTGCAACCTTAATTCTCAATCTGTGACCCCAACACCAAGTGTTGTTCGTGCTTGATATTGCTAAAATTGCTTCCTTCCTTGTGTTGAATCTCACAAAGCCAAAACTTTGGCCGGAAGTCTTGCTCTTCTACAGGTTTTTAAATAAATTTTCCCTAACTGTATTTAATAACTAAGCCTAGGGTGACTTAGACGCATTGGCCGGTCATAGACTCTTAACCGACGGGTTTGGGTCGTGACACTAAGATCGGATAATGGAGGTGAATATGATGGTAAGTTCAAGGCGTATTGTGCTGCTAATGGGATTAGGATTGAAAAGACTATCTCTGGGACACCTCAGCAAATCGTTGTCGTTGAGCGCATGAACAGGACTTTGAACGAGTGACCAGGAAGCATGAGGTTGCATGTTGGGTTACCAAAAACATTTTGGCTGATGCAGTGAGAATTGTGACTTACTTACTAAATTGAGGACCATCGATTCCTATTGAATTTTAGATTGCCCGAGGAGTTATGGAGCGGAAATGAGGTAAACTTTTCATTTCTTAAAGTTTTTGGTTGTGTTTCATATGTTCACATTGACTATGATGCTCCTAAAAAATTAGAAGCTAAATCAATTAATATTTTTTATTGGTTATGGCGATGAGGAGTACTTCGGCCATAGATTTTAAGATGCTCAAAATCAGAAGATTGGGAGAAGCCGGAATGTGATATTCAATGAGCAGGCTATATACAAGGATCGAGATAGGACATAACAGGCTGAATTTATGCCAGAGGTTGAGAAACAGGTTGCGGTTGATTTGGATGAGATGTCTGAGTGTTTTGTGCCAGACATAAGCTAGTAAGATGAAGAGAATGTTATTCCACAAGAGGACAGAGTATGCCAACTACTGATGTCAGAAGGTCTTCCAGGTTTGGCAAACCGCAATAGCTTTTTTCGCCATCTCTGTACTATATATTGCTAACTGATGCTGGTGAACTAGAGTGTTATGATGAAGCTTTGCAGAATCAGAGTTCAACCAAGTAGGAGTTGGCCATGAAGGATGAGATGAACTCTTTGTTGACAAGCCAGACGTGGGGGTTTTATAGATTCAAAGAAGAGCATGATGGTAGCAAACGCTACAAGGCTCGATTCGTGGTCAAAGGTTTTTAGTAGAAGGAAGGGATTGACTACACTAATATTTTCTCTCCTATTGTGAAGTTGACAACAATATGTTTCATATTGGGAATTATGGTTGTGGAGGAATTGTATTTAGAGCATTTGGATGTGAAGACTGCATTTCTCCATGGTGATTTGAAGGAGGATATCTACATGCATCAGCCACAAGGCTTCGTAGTGAAAGAAAAGGAGAAGATGGTTTTCAAACTGAGAAAGAGCTTGTATGGGTTGAACCAAGCTCCGCGATAGTGGTACACGAAGTTTGATAACTTCGTGTGTAGTGCAAACCTAGGGCTGCAAACGAGCCGAATCAAGACAAGCTTTAGAATGTTCAGGTTCATTCATTAACATTTTTAATGAACTTAAGCTCGGCTTAAGCTCAATGAAATTTTGACGAGCCGAGCTTGCCTAGGTTTGAATCGAACTCGAACTTGTTCACGAGCCTTAACGAGTCAAAAAGATTAGATATTTTTGCTCTCACACATGTCTGAAACTTCAAATAAATTTTTTGTTTTTATCATAAATAACTTCATACATTAATAAAATTAAAAAAATGTAATAAAATTAAGTTATAGTACTTTTTACAGTTTATGCATGTACAAATTATGAAATTTTCATTATGTACATGCAAAAGTTTATTTTTATTCAAAGTTATATGTGAAATTCTTATGAGATATACATACATACTCAAGGTTCATGAGCCTAATCGAGCCGAATACTATTAGGTTTAGGTTTGACTCGCTTGTTAAACAAGCTTAAACTTGAGACTCAAGTTCGGTTCATTTAGTACACGAATCAAACTCGAACAGGCCTTTACCGAGTCAAGTCTTGAATAGTTCACAAACGACTCAGTTCATTTACAGCCCTATGTGTAACAATGGGTTCAAATGGTTTGGGACATATCATTGCTATAATACCTAGGGGTTTGGTAAGTCTTATGTTATTTTTGTTATATATCGATGACATGCTTGTCGCAGGATCTGATATTGGGGAAATTAACAAAGTGAAGAAGACGTTCTTGAAATAGTTTGGCATGAAGGATTTGGGAGCTGCTAAACAAATCCTTAGGATGAGAATAATCCGAGATAGAGGAAAGGGGACTTTCGAGCTATCACAAACAGAGTATATCAAAAAGAAGCTCAAAAGGTTTAGCATAGGTGATACGATACCTATTGAAACACCTTTGATAATCATTTTAAACTCACTTTACTGCTTCGCAAGATGTCTCATTATGTTTCACAAGGGCTGGCCTAAAGTTACATGGTTATGTGGTTGTGGACATGGCGGGTGACATGGATAGTCGAGAGAGTACTATTGGGTTTGTCCATACTTTGGGTGGTACGGCTGTGAGTTAAGGTTCCAAGTTACAAAAAATTATTTTGCTTTATCAACAACGGAAGCCGAGTATGTGGCGGTCATAGAAGTTGGAAAGGAGATGGTATGGTTGCAAGAACTTCTGGATGGTTTAGAGAAGATAGTAGAGAAGGAGTGTTGCATAGCAATATCCAGAGTGCCATCTTTCTTGCCAAGAATTCAGCCTTTCATCCTAGAACGAAGCACATACAACTGAGGTATCACTTTATCCGATTCTCTTCTCCATAGTAGGCGGTTGGTGCTTGAGAAGATATGTGGTGCTAAGAATCCAACGGATATGATCACGAAGGTTATGACCGTTGACAAGCTAAAGCTATGCGCAGCTTCAGTTGGTCTCCAAGATTTAGGTTTTTGAGATGGGTGCTAGTGGTGTTGATGATTGTTGGTGTTAACAATCACCATTGACGTGTGGACGGAGTGCTGTGAAACAGTTTTCAAGTAGGAGAATAGTTGGAGTATGAAGACCTGTTTCAGTGGTTCGAGAAGGGGCTTCTGAAGATCCTGTCCGGACGGAAAGTCCAGAGAATGGCATAGCATGTTTTTTAGTCAGTCTAAAAACTCCAATGTTTTAGTTTGGATGGTAGTCAAGTTCGTCCGGATGGCCGAAACTGAAAAATGCACGTTTCAATATTTTTTAAGGTTTTTTTGTAGCTGTGTTCCCTTACAACTATAAAAGGGAGCACTAGGGTAGTTCCCATTGTAAATATGATCATTCTTCATCATTCTGAAACCCATCATAGCATCTCCAAGCCACTCATATATTTTTTCCATCAAATTTTGCTTTTGGTGACCTATGTAGCAATTTGATGACTTATTTTTTGTAGTTTTCAAAGTTGTGACTCCAACCTACTCTACATACTCTATTAATTTTCCGCAAAAAAAAAAAAAAAAACAACTCTGTTAAGAGTTTGCGACTTATGCCCGGTGAATTGAGAGAATTGATTAGGAAATTATGATGATTGATCCGAAATTTTTTGATTATACCCAAAAAAAATTATACTGTTGATGGTTTTGGGAATTCATGATGTAACTGGGAAAAAAAAAGTCAGAGCAAAACAACGGAACACCGAATATTTATATAGGAAATATAGACTTATCCAATATGAGTAGTTCGTTTGTAGTTCAAACTTCAAATATAATACCAAGCTGTTTCAATGGCTAGTACCAATGGGAAAATGATAAAAACATAACAAAAAAAACAAATTTTTTAATTATAGTTAATGATTTGAGGACTCATCATATTTGATGAGGGAGAAGAGGTCACCAAATTTAGTGTTCTCTTTTAATGTGTGGGTTGAAACTGTTTTTTTTCAACATTGCACACCAAATAACTTGAAAATTGGTATTTGATGGGTGGGTTGGAGATGCTCTCAGCACCCCGTGGAGTATGATTAAGCGATTAGCTTAACTCGGAACCACGTATATATTATGTCTTGTTTTCGATTACTTTTTATTTTTCTGCCCGCGATTGTTTTCTTGGCCTTACACTTTGATATAAATATGAGTTTTTCGTTTTAAAAAACACGTCATTATTATGATTTATTCTTTTTTTTTCTTTTATGATGAAACAACCTTTGGACAATAAAAATTTCCAAAGTCACATAAACTTTCACTAGGAGTGAGAATCCTAGTTCAACAAGGGAAGTGTTATTGGCACTCCTCTTTTCTCTATTGGCACTCCCTTTTTTGTCTGGTAAATTTACTCTTGCATTTTACATGTAAAGACAAAAAAAAGAGTGCCAATAGAGAAAAAGAGGAGTGTCAATATCAATTCCCTTCAACAATATAAATGACCCTACGCTTCCGTTGATTTACGGTTGGTAAAAATATTGATATTTATGAATGACCCTACGCTTCCGAACTTCTGGAGTCGTCACTGGAAATAGCCCTAGAATTGTTACACTCACCAAGACGGACTCTGGGTGCTAGTGTGCAGCCCTGGTATGCGCATCCGAGCTGTGATCTCGGCAATTATCGGTTCGATTTTCATCTTGACAATAAATTGCTTGGACCTGTAAAATATCGAGATGAAATCAAAACCTTTAATACAAATCTAATGGCTCGAATGTCGAACACTAGGGCCGCACACAGGAAAGCAGCGCTCCCCATCACTTCCCACCAAGACCCACAACCATCACATCACACGGCATAAGCATTGGTGTGTTTGAACGCAGAGCTAAAAACAGAAAATTATTGGACTGCGCATGCCTATATAAACCAATCACACGTGGCCCACAACCCAACGAGAGTTTTCATTTACGATGTTCTGTAAGTTACAGGGAAGAATGGTGAAATTATTCAATACTTCGTCACGTGGTGCTTCAGACTACTATACAATCATATAATATCGTATGGGTGGAGGTTATGATTAAATGAATGGACACTTATATGAATTTGTAGTGATTCGGAGTATCACATGGCGGTGATTCCGGACTACTAATTTATAACTCAAAATATATATCCTTTTGTTTCTTTTGTTTTGATATAAAATACTGCTTCTAATACTCTCTCCGTCCCTTTTTAAGTGTGTTATCTAGGAATTCCAACTATTTTTCTCTCACATCAACTTTTACATCTACTTTTCATTAGTTACCCCTATCAATATAATAATACTCCCTCCGTCCCAATTTGTTAGCTCACTACGAAACTATGTGCAATTTTCAAACTAAAAAATAATATATTTGCAAAAATAATTTTCTAATCAATGTGGATCTTGTTTAATAGATCTCATTGAAAACTTTAATACGGTGAAAAAAAAATT
>JAXBDA010003836.1:0-32214 GCA_036023075.1 Gaultheria prostrata | reverse complement strand
CATGTAAATTAATATTATATAATTTTTTTCTTAAATAATTACTAATTTTTTTAAAAGCTTTTCCCGACTAAAATATATTTAGTCGCCAATTGTGACTTTTGCCAACAAAAGTTTTGTTGGCCTTTGACCGTATATGCCGACCAAACATTATTTAGTTGGCAAAGGTCCAACGTTCCCCGACTAACATATTTAGTCGGCATAAGTACCAACTTTCCCGACTAAAGTATCTTTTGGTCGGCAAATGGTACACATTTGGCTACTAAAATGGTTTGGTCGGGATTGGGCGGTGGATTTAGCGACCAAAGTATTTTAGTCGGCAATGGTTATACTTTTGGCAACTAAAATTATTTGGTTGGCATTTTTAGTCGGCAATGGTGTAATTTCTTGTAGTGATTTGTGTGTGCGTGTGTGTAATATTGAGTAAATAACCATAATTTAACATACTATTCTAAGTTATTTTTAATTTTCTACCTGAATGTGATATAAATAAATCTTAAGAGTGTTAACTGTAATTTTAATTTTTGATATTATATACTCATACGTGTGGATGGCAGTAATGCTATGTAATAGTACGTAGTGGTAGTAATCTAGTAACGTCTAGATCGGATGACAGTATTGCAATGTTTTTCAGTATGCTATGTATTGGTATGTAATGACAGTAATGGTACTCGTTGAAATGTAATGCTACTTTTAATCTGGAAATGTGATGGTTGCTTCAAATTTTGGTTAGAATGTAGTAATCCGTGGATAAAACCTGTAATAACCCTAATTTTCGTAAATAAAAATATCGTTATTAAACTCAACTATTATCTATTAAGATTTTGAAAATTCATTTATTTTTCCTATTAACTACTTGTACTTGTGTATCTATACACATATCTACATTACTATGACAACTTCTCTACTCCTTCATCCTACACAATCTACTCAATTCCCTCCAAACCCTGATTCACCTTCTCCTCCAACCTAACCCTAGATTTCTTGCTCCCCAAGTACCACACACCTAAGGGAGAATATATTCTTATTCTCTCCATTAATTGGCGAGATTTTGAAGAGATTTGAAGAGAGAGAAAGAGAGAGAGAGAGAGAGAGAGAGTGACTCACCATGAAGCTTCCTATTTTTGCATGTGTGAATGCATACATGCATGTGCCTATGTTTCTAGCAACAAAATTCCCCAATTTGAGGAATTTCCCTAGATTTTGTTCTCACAAAATCCTCCCAATCAATGGCCAAGATCATGGAAATAAAACTATAGATTCACTACGATTCACCAAGGTAATTAGGCTTGTGCCTATTTATTGGTTGTTATGCATTTTTAACTAGTACCAAAAACTCCCTAAAACAAAGGTGTCAATGCAAATTCATACACCAAACTAGTGCACTATAAATTTCCTACTACTTTCCTACTAGATTTTCTCACTCAATACTTAGATTTTACCTAGGATTTTACTAGGTACTTGGCTACCAAAACCCTAGGATTTTATTCTTAGAAATTCCACAAAATCTTGGATTTGATTCTTGCATTTAAAATTTAAAGATTTTGATCACATGGGGGGTGAGGGGGAGCCAAGGGGGGAGAGGGGTGCCCAATCATTGCCTATAAATAGAGGCCTTTGTTTCCTCATTTCTCACTCCAAAAACTTCCACCACCTTTGTAGTTTGTAGTAGTCTCATGTAGGGCTGTAAACGAGCCGAAACCTACAAGGTTCGGTAAGGTATGAGTCAGGCTCGAGTTCGGCTCAAGTTCGATTCGAGCCCAGACAAGTGAATTCGAGTTCGGCTCGTGAAAAAATTTCAAAGTTTGGGCTCGGCTCGATAGGGCTCGTCAAACTCAAACAAGCCAAATCGAGCCGAATTTAGGCTCAAAATTCGGCTCGAATCCATCTCGGTAGGGCTCGTTAGCAATTTAGAACACAAACTAAGAGGGAAAAAGACGTGCTTCAAAACAATGTTACATGTAGATCTACCACAATAATCAAGAAATCAAAAGAAAAACAACACAAGAGGAAAAAAATATTGATAAAAGAATAACAAATTACAAAGGAATCCCTCAACTATAAAATATTTATAGGTAAACCCCTATAAATATTATTAATTATATTTTGACCCTAGGTTCGCGAGCCTAATCGAGCCGAATCCACTTAGGTTCAGGTTCGGCTCATTTATGGAACGAGCCTAATATTGAGGTTTAAGTTCAGTTCGTTTAGTAGACGAATCGAACTCGAACGAGCTCTTATCGAACCGAGCCTCGAATAGTTCGCGAACGGCCCAGTTCATTTACAGCCCTGTTCACTTACAGCCCTAGTCTCATGCTTCTTGAGTTTTCTCTTTGAAAAACTAAAGTGTTCTTCCATATTCAAACCAAAATCACCACCCACCACCACCTAGAACCACCACTAGATCCAAAGTTAGTAGCTAGTTTAGTAGTTTTCTTGTTTCTCAAAACAAAGAGCAGTTACTCCGCCCGACGAACCACCTAGCTTTCGCTTCTCCGACTAACCTCGGAATTATAGTAATTACTCTATCCCACTTATGTTGGTAATTACTAGTTATTTTAGACCTCACTTTAATTTTTATCTTGTTATAATGTCCAAGTTTAGACTTAAAAGTTACTAGCTTGTTTTTGGAAAAATTAGTAGAATGATCTTAGGATCACTTTTTCAACCATACATTGTCGTTATAATGTCCGTTTGAAATTCGATTAATAATTTTACGTCATTATAATGCCCGATTAATTTTTGGAATAAAACAAAGTTGACTAGTTTTTGTCTATAAGCCCATTGTTGCGTAGTAACTTAGAAAAATTAGATTTTGAAGAATGTGACTTCGTAGTTGTTCGGTAATATTTTCTACTAACCCTAAATTGATCTTTGAATAGAAACACGTAAAAAAGGTTATGATTTTATGTGACACAAGAAAAGTGCATTGATTTTTGAAACACGTTTTACGAGGAAGCTGCAATTTTACGAAAAGAGTTTTAGGAGACATGTGTATAATCACGCGAACCGATACGATATTGACACAACACGAAATTCAAGAAAAATGAATAGTATTAATGAGAATAAAGATGATAATGAAAATGGGATGAGAATGAAAATGGATTTGAAATGACTAGAATTGAATGCGGTAGTGCAGTGAGAGCACCGCCCCAACCTCACAGAGAGAACTTAGTGGTTAGTGCAGTGAGATACTATTTTCTGTTAAACTCTTGTCGTTATTTTCCTATCATATATATATGTATTGTTTTAGAATTGCTAGTATAAGGTACGGGTAAAGTTATTACTGGGTGTTTTCGCTCACAGTGTTACACTTGTGTAACCCTGACATAATACCACGATGTTGTCCTGCGACTCTGACGTATTATGTCAGAGTACCGAGATGAACATGAGGAGTACTACAGCTAGGACAGTTATGGACCCAAAAGAGCTGCCAACATGGGGAATGACCAAAACGAGGGATATGAGAAGCCGTAGATCCCACCCTATGGAAATAAATGTAATATTCAGAAGGAGGATTTGTTGTACCCGACTAATTGTTACTTTTTATTTATAAATTGTAATAATAATAATGTACCCATTTTTTGGGGGGTTACAAAATTGTGCACCGAACCGTAAGTTACGGATTGTTCGGAACTGATCCGTAAACTTTTGGTCCGGGTACGGATTGACTTTTCTTGGAACCGTGACTCGCGGTTCGGTCTTCGAATTCATACCAATTAACATCAATCCGGACCGTTAACACCACTAGCCAATATGAGCATAGAAATAGTTTAATAATTACTACTCATGTATCCATGAAAGGTCTAACATACTGGCATAGTATTTTGCAAAACCTTTCGTAATTGTATGTTCATTTCTATTGTGGGTGAGTTTCCCACTTGATAAAATCAGATTTTATCAAGAGTTGATAAATAAACTCTTGATTTTATCAAAACTTGATAAAATTTTATCAAGTGGGAAACTCACCCTGTATCTTTCCTCAAAAGCTAGGAGTATTTTATTTCTTGAACTAGAAACAAAGTATTTTCGCACTATGTTAAAAAATGTGATGAAATATTTGAATTGATGTAGATAAAGTAAAACATAATGCACGAGAATTTGTTTTGGTTGAAAATTTTAAAAAATATGAAAAATGACATTTTATTTATGATTTGTGATTGGTTTATTTAGTTTTCAATTCTACTAAAATTATGTGATATATATGAAAAGTTTAATTATAATGCACAAGTATTTAATGACACCACTGATCAAAAATTCCTGAGTCGCCACTGACTGCGTTCATATAAATAGAGTTTATTTAGTGCTATAGAGCACCCACTGACCCACAGTCCCACTCCCACACTCGATGATTTTTCGTTGATTACCGACTTTAACTGTAATAGAACATTTTTTTGTTAGAAGAGGGCCGGACCTGCTTTCACTTTTGGTCAACAGCAATTTGCTACATCGAGTTCACTGTGACCTAGCCAACATGACTAACGAATCACAACAGAACACGCACAGGTCTTAAGCTCCCTGCCCAGCTGGAATTCAAAGACAGACCATCACAGGGAACAAAAAAGTTCTCTTCGGCTTGTAACCAATCAATAGTTGACATGTCATCAAATGCTCGTAACTGTTGACCACTGATATTTTTCCTCGTGATACATTGCATCTAAGAGAATTATTAAAATCCTAACCGATACTAAATTGGGTAATTATAATATATTATTAGGTGGTGTCTGTATCGTGTACCCAATTCCTAATTTCCCATTATATTTTGTTTTAAAGAAGGCTCTCGATTTTCTCTTAGGTAGATCGGCACCATCGAGTAGATTATTCATGTAAAAAAATTGATTGATCGATGATTCACAGTCAACTAACCAACCATCAAATGACATTTGTATAGCAACAATTGATTATAGCTAAGATGCCTTCGGGCCCAACGGCATCAGGAGTACACTCAAGTGCCAGAAATATTAAGGAGGTCAAGAGTTCAACTTGTCTTCTAATGTGCTTATTTAACTACTCTAACAATGCTAATTTTTGTTGATAAAAGTAATTGAACTATTGATTATAGTATTAGCCAACTTAAATTTTCTTTTGCAGATGCGATATATATATATATAGGAAGACGATCTAATGAGGGATCCCTCAACGAGCTAAGTTGCGGACCTCCACTTTTCGGACCAAATTTCGACGATCCGAACCGTTAGATGTGTTTAAAATGTATTTTTAAGGGTCCCCGCGAGAAATGAGCAAAAAACAAATACCGGGAAGGTCTTGATCGGAGCAGTTTTTCATATAACTGCATTTATAGCGTTTTTATGAAAAACTGCTCCGATCAAGCCCTTCTGGATATTTGTTTTTGCCAAATTCTCCCGGGGACCCTTGAAAACACCTTTTAAACACATCTAACAGTTAGGATTATTGAAATTTGATCCGAAAAATGGAGGTCCGCAACTTAAGTTCGTTGAGGGATCCCTCATTAGATCAGAACTTATACTATCATGTTAAGTTTGCAATAAGCCTGTATCGGGCTAGCTGTACAAACCTTTATTCCATTTTAAAAACTAAAAAAAATGTATTCATTGATCTACAATGAACTTTTGTATTTTTTAAATCTCTAAAAATAGAAAATGTAAACAATTGTTTTTTGTCTAAGAAAACATGTAGTAATAGGACAATTTTCTTTAATACATCCAACAAATTGTTTTTTCTTTTACGTTTTATGTTGTAGATTCTGTAATTTTTTTTAACCTAAAGCCCATAAACTGAGTTGTGTTAGTAACCCAAATACTCCCTGTCCCCTTTAAATCAACAATATTATATGCTCGAAAGATGGATAATTGATCCATTGACTATGGGGGACTGTACAATCGACACATGGTTTTTGAAAATAAAATACTGGTTTCCAAAGAATGCGCTAACAGTCGTTAATTAACATTATTGACTTTGAACATTATTGGGGTATTAAAAAAATCAACAATTATTGGGTCTTGGCCTTAGCCAATACTCCATAATTTGTTATATAATTAGGCATATTCATTACTTCTCTTATTGTCGGCTCTGCGTGCAAGTTGAAAAACCCAGAAGGAGGGATAAAATTATGGAATTGAATCCTCTCTGGTTCTATAAATGGACGGGACGAACCAGTTTCGGTCTGTTTTAGGCCCTTTCAAATCCTATTTAATGATCCAAACCGGTCACTTTTTAAACATGCCGATAATATTTTTCACACCAAATATCGACTTAATCGGATACCATTTAATATTGTTTTAAAATACATTTATTTTGCCTAAAAAAGAGGGGAAAATGCTGGATCAAAACTCTTGAAACCCATAATCTCATAATAAATTCATTTTGAAATCATCTCCAATTTTATGTACTTTACGTGTTATAAAAAAGGAACGGTTTGGACCATCGGCGGGGACTTAAAAAGGGTCCAAAATGGGCCAAAATTGGACTGGACGGTTTGGACCATCGGCGGGGACTTAAAAAGGGTCCAAAATGGGCCAAAATTGGACCGTCCAGTCCATTTATAGGATTGGAGAGGATACAGTTCTTAAAATTATTAGCAACAATTTATGAACGTCATGAATATTTATTGATAGCCATAATATTGTAGAGACTTGTATCTTTTTCAAAGAAAAGATTAATACTTAAAGCTGAGTTTAGCAAGGAATTACTTCTAATTAAATATTCACCTGGCCGTCTTCTGAATCTTAAGCAATCTATTGTTCTTATAAAAAAAGAAGAGAGAGAATCTTGATCAATTCGTTTAGTTATTTTTAACTTTTTGTTTTTTATTTTAATCCCTGAACCGTTTCAGTTTTTATTATGTGTTTAATTTAATTTAGGAAGACTCAACCAAAGTTAATTGACAATAAAGACAAAGGCTCCGCTTGTTTCGGGTGGAAAATGTTTTTTGGCAAACCTTTTCCATGGAAAACTTTTTCTAGAAAATAAAACGTTTTCTAGTGTTTGGTTGTGATATGAAAATGTTTTATGGAAAATGTTTTATGGAAAATGTTTTCTGATGTTTGGTTGACATGGAAAATCACTAATTGAGAAACTAACCAAAATATCCTTATAAAAATAGAAATAGTACCCATACCATATAAATGATAAAAAAATCCAACATAACCTATGCAAATGACATAAATACCCTTGTAGTATAGAAACAAAATCCAAGAGAACTCAAACAATAAACAAAGAATATGTTCCTCTCACATGTCTTAACAAGCATAAATACTCCTCACAAATATAATTCATCAACCGAAAATACTATTTTTTCCTCCTAGCAATATAATCTGCCCATATGGCATCACTAATCTCATCCCTTTTGCTAACCCATTCTCTATTCTCTTCTTGAACTTCCCTTTGTGTTTGTTGGACTCTAGGATTTGAATTTCTAGTCATCTCATCATTTACTTCTTCCATAATAGCATCCATAGGATCGGCCCCCTTTACATATGTGAACGACGCAGCATGCTAGGACCACATCCACTTGTGTCTTGAAGCACCAAAACAGTTCTGCATCTATTACGCGAAAGCGTTTCTTCAAAACTCTAAAGCACCTTTCAACTGTAGATCGCAAGAAAAAGTGACGAAGATTGAATAATTCTCTTTTGTTTTCAGGAGGATGGTTACCAAATTCTTTCAAATGGTATTGAGTACCATGATAGGGGATATAAGCACTACCCTAGACATTGAATACAACACACTGAAGAATCATGGCATATTGATAAATATTTGCACCAAAAAACCCCCCAGGAAGAAAAGAAATAAAAAAAATAGTTCAAATCTGAAAAAGAAAGAAAGAAAGAAAGAAAAAGATGGGAGTAAATCATCAAAACAAACCGATCTTGATGCTCAAAATTGCATCAGAAGTGTCCTTTTACCTAACTAAATCGCAGATCATTTCACTTTCACTCAATCGATAAAAAAGAGCTGCAAAAACGTAACTATAGATATAGATAAATGATACATCTACATGCAGAGAGAGGGAGAGAATGGAAGAAAGAGAGAGAAGGACGATGAGAGAGAGAGATAACATGTGTGTTCTCAGATCGGGGCAGAGGCAGAGTGCTGATGGAAAACGTTTTCTGCCTCTTAAATTCGGAAAACGTTTTCAAGCCCTGTTGCTTCATTTTCCTTGACTTTTTTATTTTGGAAAACGTTTTTCATTGACTTTTCTTTTTTGTTGTACCCAAACATCGGAAAATGTTTTCCTAGAAAAAGTTTTCTGCCCGAAACAAACGGAGCCTAAGAAGTCATACTAAAATTATGATTGTTATGGAGCTAAAACTTGTCGGAGCTTTGTGCCTTGAATTGACGTTTGGAAGAATGCACAGAAGTTTGGCACGAGCAGCTGCAATTTTGTACCGAAGGTTTTTTGTTTCTGGAAATCCCGCCTGGGCGGGAATCAAGTCCGCCCGGGCGATTTTGGCAGATTCGGGATTTTTGGTTAGTTTCTGGAAATCCCGCCCTGGTGGGAATCAAGTCCGCCTGGGCGGTTTTGACCGAGTTTCGTTCGGATTACGTGTGGCTGCGCATTTTTAAGGGTTTTAACCTAATTTTTCGTGTTTTCTTATAAATAAGAGCCTTGTGGCCTCCTAGGGCTTTGGACTTCTTGAGTGAATCCTTTTGAGGGAGCACCCATGGGGTTCCCCATAGTTTGCTAGGGTTTCTTGGTTGTTCCATCGGTTGGCCTTTTCTTGGGAATTGAGATATCTAGGGTTTGGAGTCGTCTCTTTCGTTTATGTGAGACATTGATGCTGTGCTAAGGTTTCTAATAGAGATTTGTTCCTAGATATCTATTTGGTACTTCAAGTAGAGTTACGGGTATAGCCGCTCTTTGTATTTCTCCCCTTTGATAGTGAATCCTCTTGCTCTTTCCCCGTGGACGTATTCGTGCTTGGGGGGGGGGGGGGGACCACGTAAATCCTTGTGTCTTGTTTTTTTGTTGGTTTGGTTATATTTTCTACTTCGGGTTTTGGCACAACAAAATGGTATCAAAGCTTCGGGTTCAATCTGAGGCTTTCATTTTTCGCTGCGTAAGGTTTGTACGTTTGGTGTTTGTTTCAATGGAGGCTCGTTTGAAGTTCAGAAGTTGGTGCAACAAGAACCAAGCAAGGATTTGTTGGGGTAAGTTGAAGAAGCTTGCTGGTAAGCAGGATGGTTTTTCGAGGATCTCCGTGCGAAGGTAGTTTTGGGGAGGACTTTGGATTTGAAGCAACGCCTTTATGCGATTCGTATGAAGGAGGTATGCCTGGAAAAGATTATTTGGTGAGTTGAACCGAATTATTATGGATTTAAAATTATAGATGTTTCGATTGATGATGAAGATCAAACCTAATTGTTTTATGTTCTTTATGTCCATCATATGAACACTTTATGACTAACTTGTTGTATGGGAAGGATACGATTTCCATGGAGGACGTAAAATCTAGTTTATAATCGAAAGAATCGAGGAAAGAGTATCCAGTGATAGTAGTGTGCATGATGATCAATCATTGGTGGTGCGAGGAAAGACTGATGGGAGGGTTTCCGGGCAGTAGGGGGATTTCTAGTTTTAAAATCACATATTTGGATGGAGTACAGTGTTTTACTGTAAGAAATTTGAGCACATGGTGAAAAACATCCTGAGAAAAAGGGTAAGTTTAGGGAGAAGGATGGTTCAGTTGTTGCTGGTTTTGCTGAAGAATATTCTGACGATTCAGTTTTTGCTCTTTCGGTTGGGGTCAATGATGTCCGTCGGATGCCATGTGGGTTTTGGATTCTGGTTGTGTTTTACCACATGTGTCCGTGTAGAGATTGGATTGATATTTATGAGGCGGTTCACGGTGGTACAGTACTTATGGAGGATAATGCTCCTTGTAGAATTGTTGGGATGGGAACTGTTAGAGTCAAAATGCATGATGGATTTGTGAGGACGTTATTTGGTGTTCGGCATGAACCAGATTTGAAGAGGAACCTCATCTCATTGGGTGCTCTTGACTCCGTGGATTGGAAGTATACCTATGAAGGTGGAGTCTTGAGTGCGTCGTTGGGTGCTAAAGTTCTCTTGAAAGGTTAGAAATTGGGTAACCTCTATATGCTAGATGGTAGCATGATTGTGGGTGCTTCATCGTTGGGGTCTTCATCTATGATGAATTCGGGTTCAACTATTAGAAGTATGCGATAGGGCAAACAAGGCTCCGTGGTGGGGTCATGGGGCTCTGCGGTAGAGTTGCTTAACTCCGTGTGGAATTATGAGCACTTCTTCTTTGGTATCAGTAATGGATGCATTGGGTGCACAATTGGTGGGAGATGGTTGCTTGTTTTGATGTTTAGCTTCTGGTGGAGTTCGAGCAGATCTTCGTGGGCATTCTTGGAGGAATGCATTGGGTGAGCGCTACCCATTTGACGATGGAGGCTCAATTTGGAGGCACTTGTGGCTAGGTTTTCTTAGTCGTGTTTGCAAGGACAAACAAGTGTGCTTGAGCCTTGTGTGGTGGTGCCATTGGTAATCTACCCATGTGCGACTATTCCATGAGGAGCGTTGGGGGAAGAGCGATTGGTGAGAGGATTGCATTATATTGTTGGCTTGGAAGGGAATTCAAGTCAAAGTGGAGATTGTTGGAGCTTTGTGCCTTGAATTGATGTTTGGAAGAATACACAAAAGTTTGGCATAAGCAACTGCAATTTTGGACCGAAGGTTTTTTATTTATGGAAATCCCACCCGGGCGATTTT
This sequence comes from Gaultheria prostrata, assembly GCA_036023075.1. Lineage (NCBI taxonomy): Eukaryota > Viridiplantae > Streptophyta > Magnoliopsida > Ericales > Ericaceae > Gaultheria > Gaultheria prostrata. The sequence continues at coordinate 21,497 of JAXBDA010003836.1, read as the reverse complement.
GGCAGATTTGGGATTTTTGGTTAGTTTCTGGAAATCCCGCCCAGGCGGGAATCAAGTCTGCCGGGGTTTGACCAAGTTCCGTACAGATTACGTGTGGCTGTGCGTTTTTTAGGGTTTTAACCTAATTTTCTATGTTTTCTTATAATAGGAGCCTTATGGCCTCCTAGGGCTTTGGACTTCTTGAGTGAATCCCTTTGAGGGAGCCCCCATGGGGTTCCCCGTAGTTTGCTAGGGTTTCTTGGTTATTCCATTGGTTGGTCTTTCCTTGGGATTTGAGATATCTAGGGTTTAGAGTCGTCTCTTTCGTTTATGTGAGACATTGATGCTCTGTTAGGGTTTGTAAGAGAGATTTGTTCCTAGATATCTATTGGGTACTTCAAGTAGAGTTACGGGTATAGCCGGTACTTTCTATTTCTCCCCATTGATAGTAAATCCTCTTGCTCTTTTCTCGTGGACGTACCTCTAGAGCTTCGTGTTTGGGGGAACCACGTAAATCCTTGTGGCTTGTTTTCTTGTTGATTTATGACATTTTCATTACCCAATTGTTTCCTTAGGCCCGGTTCCGCTAACTCAAAACGCCAAAAGCCAGCTTATTGCGCTTTTCAAGACAGGTCATCCCTTCACAATACATCACATAAAAAATCACAAAAACCACAAAAGTCAAATGCGTATTACGAGCTCTTACATAAAAAACCCAAAAAACCAAAAAACTAATCTTAGTGGAACACCCCCTAATCATGAGAAAAAAGTACTAGTGGGGCCATGTTACATAATGATCCGATGTAAATAGAATCTTCACAGGCCACCATTCATTCATGAGAAAAACCAATAAGATGATTGATACCCTTTCAATGTTTTTGTTTCCTTTATTTGTTTTTTCCTTTGCAATTTCTAATTTACTTGGTAAACCCCTCTATGATTAGTAGATTTACAATTGAAGGTTCTTCAATAACCTGCGGGGGTACACTTAATTTACATGTAATTTAAGAAGTGAGAATTGAGACTACACATTTAATTTTTTTTTTTTTTTTTGCTATGCAATTACAATTATCTTGGTGATTTTAGAGACTCCACTTGTGATTTTCCTTGGGGACCTCTTGTCCTAATGAATAGTCGATATTCGTCGAAGGTCATGGGCAGATACAATGTTGGTTTCTCCGGTGTCACAAGCTCCTCCACCGGTTGGATGAGAATATCACCCTTGGGATTGTAGAAGAAGGCAAGTGATACGCGTTCTTTCGCTGAATTAACGATGACTCTATGCTCAATGCTCTTGTATACCGCGTTGCTTAGTACCTGAAAACAATTTATTGAACCAAGGGATAAGTAAAGAGCTAGCAAATAACTAAATGGCCAAGTAATTAAAGTTATAACAAAACAACATATAAACTAGCCCCGCGAGAGTTAAAACGTTTCAAACCTTAGACTTAAAATGTAGCAAATTCTAAATCTCAGATCGTGACCAGCCAACGACGTTGGAGTTATTTGTCTTCCCGATTTGATAGCTCATACGGAGTAAAACTAAATTGCATAGCAATAAGGCAAACAAAAAACATTTAAAGCTCTTGGAAAGGCCAAAAACAACTTTATTTATAAGCTTTTAGATTTTTTTTCCTTTATTAAAAAAATCACTTGTGTTAGTTTTGCATCAGTTTCATTGTGGATTATTATTGGTTCGTCTCGACAAGAGAAATATAAAAATGTAAAAAGTTATGATCAAAATCTTGAAAAATTCACTAATGATAAAAACTAACCCAAAACATACATGATTTTAGGATTATTTTTTGTCTTTTGTGATTTTTTTCAATTTTAATTCAAATATTTTTAATATTTTGATTTCTCTCGTCGAGATAAACCAACAATCTATAAAAACTTAACGCAAAATAACGAAGACGGAAATCTTTTGATTAAGGACAAAAATAATCCAAAACAATAATTAAGCTTACTTAAAATAATGGAGTACCTTTTTATTATCAGTATAAGGAACCCAAAAATAGTATACTATCTAGGTCCCTGATGTAGCAAATTTTAATACTATGTCATCAGTGAGTTATAGTTGACGCGATTAATGCGGACGTTTGGCCGGCGGTGAGATCCATAGAATCTTCTTTACTAATTTGGGGAGTGAAGCTTACTTAAAATAATTATTGGTGGCGACATCATTTGAAGGGGGGATGCGAATGGGACCACGGCACCTTTTATTTTATTATTCTCTTTGTACCAAATTGCATGTTCCTTATGGAGTACTATTTTGGGATGTTTAAAATTGTTAGTCTTTTTTGAAAAGTCAAAACAAAATTTATTAAATCTTTCAAAATAACCCCTTTACCAACAACAATCATCTCATTCGAAAGTCAAAATATAAGGGCAATATTGGAATTAATGAATCTGTTTAATGTGAATGCATTTGTTGAATGCAGTTATCGCATGTCTTCTTAAAAATTAGAATTCTCAAAAGTGACATGCAATTTGGAACGAAGGGAGTATGTTTAATTTGTTAGATATGAACGTAAAGACAAGTAAACCAATTTATGATTTAAACTCAAAATTGATTTATTATGCTTTACAAGACAGATCATTATCTCACAATATATCAGCTTTTAAAATGACTTAAGCCAATTTATGGCTCTACACATCTCTCAGATAAAACTACACTTTCACGAATATTAGTATATTTTTTTCAGATATCGACACATCTTTTCCATCTTTTACAAATTATGCTTCTCCCTAAGAGCGCAATTTAGCATTTCTATATATATATATAGGAAAAACTTCTGATAAGGACCCCTTATTGAAGTTACCAATCGGATCAAGCCCTTCCGGGTATTTTTTTTTTGGAGATTTCTCGCGGCGGCCTTGAAAATCACATTTTAAAAACATTGAGCGGTTCGGATCGTCAAAATTTGATCCGAAAAGTTGAAAAAACCCTTGGTCCGCGTGGTATTTTACCATAAGGGATCCTTATGAGAAGCTTATCCTATATATATATATATTCATTGGTCTTTGAATAACAATTATTACTATTACGGCTGTAAACTCTAATTTATATAGTGGGGATGATTAATTTATACTAGGGTATTATAATTTAGAAAAATAAATAAGATAGTTTGATGGGTTTGAAAAATAAAATTTTGAGAGGATCGGGTTTGAGAATATTAAATGAAGCCCGATTAGTAATGGGCAGCACTTGAGCATGCGCAAGTCTCATTATTATCTAGTATAAGCCCGTCACGAATCCGACCCGTTCCGATGTATGTACACCCCTAATTTTAATCCCATCTAGCTCATTGGAATTTCTATTGAGATATTCGTGATTACTCCTTCATCATTGAGGGGAGAGAGAGAGACTTATGGAACAATTTTCTGTCGAAGTGGATAACAAAGATATATAAATGACTATGAAAACGTGTGTGTTACGTGTTAAAATAGTATTATAGCATATGTTTGTGATTAAGAGAGGGAGTGCCTTAAGAGCAAGCCCAGCAGATGACTCAAATCCCTCCATATCCCTATTTTTGGGAGTCAAACCCCAAAACTAAGCTCCAACAGACTACCTAAACCCCTCCCTAAAATACTCTGATGAACAGTAGCTCCCTAAATACCTCTCTGTTTAGGGAGCCACTATTCACTCCCTACCCATTTTTTAATCCTTTTTTATTTTCTTTCTCTCTCCTCTCTCTCCTCTTTATGTGTATAATATATATTATATGTATTAGTTTATATTATTTAATTGGTATAGAGAAAGTAATAGAGAGGATTGTTGGAGTGTTGAAAGAGATGTGAGTAAATAAAATACTATTCACTACTTTTTGTAGAGAAAAATTTAGGGAGTTTGCTGGGCTTGCTCTTAAGAGAGTTAGTCAAAAGCCTTGGTGGAAGGAGGGAAAAAAAAAAATGCATGCCGGTGATCGACCGGCCTCCAGCCAATTGTCACGTGCTGGAAAAAGGAGTGAAATTGAAATGTGGACATCAGTGACAAGTAACAATAATTCAAAAGCTTGCGTACATCTTATCCCATTTACTTGTTACCCTAATCATTTGGATCTTGAAGTTAATGACTGAGCAAATCCTTCAATCGTCCCGGTAGTTGAAATGTTTCGCCTATGTGACCTCATGAAAGACAATCATTTTATTATTTTCTTGTGCACCGTTGGCCAAACCCCTAAAGGCCACTCGAGGATTTGACATGATCTACTAATTGGTAAATCGAGAACGATAAAAATGAAGGTAGGACACGTAGTCTCTCGTTGGATCGAAAATTAGCAAAATACCACATCGCGGATAATATTGTACAACCTACATTTTGTGGGATTCGTTGGCCGGTGGATTTGATCTATACTCTACCGAAGGTTGCTTTCAAAGGCCGAAAAAAACGTCTCATGGTTCAATCACGTCTAATTGGACCAATTAAACAGATTATTTCATGGGTCAATCACTTTTATGTAGTTGAGTAAAGAAAGGAGGCTCTAAAGTTGAGTAAAATTCAATTTGCTATAAGAGTTGATGAATAATAAAGGTTGTTGAAGCTGAAGTTTTGCCCAAATTTTAATTTGGTACTCTCTCTGTCTCATTTTAAATGTCTTTCGCGTAAAGTCGTGCCATTTTAATTTTAAAGAAAACATATTTCTAGATATTTTTCTTCAAAATTTTTTACACCATTCAAAAGTACCCATTAAAAAAGTAATTCCGAAATTATTTTATTTTTTAAGATTACACTTGCATGATCTCCCGTAAAAAATATTTAAATTGGGACGGAGGGAGTCGTAATAATGTTCTTATATTTCTTCCACTAAAAGTTTAGTGGACCAAGTCCGTGGCCAACATGTACCACCTCTCTTTGTGCTTGGCTAATGATTTTGTCATCTACCGATGAGGTTTGAACAAAAGACACTAGCTAAGCTCTAACGCACGTGTCTAAAAATCCAAAAAAAAAAAAAAAATTTTGACCAAAGTTGAATGACTGGTTACTAACACATCAATATGACCCCTCCATGTGACTACTATATATGGTTCATAAATCTTAGCCAAACATTTTTATTTTCATGGATGGATAATTTAAAATAATTAAAAACTAAAAAATTGCACAAAGAAGAGTTCAATTATTATCGATTCATACATACATGCAGTATTGGGATTTCGAAATGAAAAATTGAATATTTTAGTAAATACTGACTAATATTGGTTGATACAAGACAGTATGAGAATATTGGACAAGAAAGAGAGAGTGGTAGCACCTGAATTTGATCGCCGATGTTAACGATAAATGCATGCGGAGCTGGTTTCACTGTGATCCAGGTATTGCCTTTTCGGACTTGAAGGCCGGGGACATCGGCGTCGGGAAGGAGAATGGTCATGCCACCGGGGTCGGAGTGTGAAGAGAGACCAAGTGTCAAGTCAGGTTGAGGGCATTTTGGGTAGAAATTCACTCTTAGGCAAGTCCCAATGTTGTTCCCCCCAAATGCATTTTGAAGGTGTTCCTCCCCCAACCCAAGGTTTATTGACAAAACCTTCATTAAACGCCCACAGAGCTTCAACAATTCCTCCCCATACTCATCAATCACCTCCCTGCATCCAATCACCCCAATTTGAATCATATTTTACATGTTTATGAAATTTAGTAAAGCTTTTTTGTATCTACAAATAATACTTTTCATGAAAAACATGTGGTTTACTATGTTGGAATTATGTGTGCGGGACCACATCAATTTTTACCTGAACTGCAGTATGTACGATATCTCGTCACTGGAACTTTTTTTCAATTTCCGTGACTTTATACGATTATGTATACAAATGAATTCAAAATACAATAGTAAGTAATACTAGTATTTGCATGGCATCCTTCCTCCTCAACCTCAAGCAAACGTACATATAAATATATAGTAGAGAAATAATTCACCTGAGAGATGAAGGCAGGGAAGGCCACTTCTTATGATCCTTTAAACACTGGGGAAGGTAGTGAAGGAAATAATAGTCGCTCCAGTCAAGAATGGCACCCTTTTGTACCCCGAGCCGGCTGCCGTAGCCTTCGTAAGTCTTGGGCGAGTTGGCGTAAGCCTGTTTTGCCTCCATCGGCTGATGGAAGAAACTGCGCCAGACGTCTCTGGCTAGGTCCATCAGCCGAGGGCTAACGCCGTGATTAATAACCTGGAAAAATCCCCAGTCCCGACAGGCTCGGGATATCTGGTCCAAGGTGGTTGCCCTGAGGGTAGTATCGTCCCCAAACAGGCCTGCGAGGTCAATTAACGGGATGTTGACGTCGTCAGTTAGGGCGGTGTTTGTTACCGGCCTGTCCGGTGGGGGCTTGATATAGCAATCGGGGATAGCCGGTGTTCCACTGTCGGATAAGGATTGGACGCGGATTATTGGCTCTGGCCAATCTTGTGGGCTATTCATGCCTACAGACAGTTGCCTTTTTTGGGTGTTCCAAGGTTGATTCTATAAACAAAGTACTATGAAACAAACAAGCCTTTAGATTTTAGAGAGAGAAAAAGAGAGAGACAGAGCCCCTACATTTTAGAGAGAGAGAAAGAAGTTGAGGAGGGAAGATGATGAGGTTGAGGAGGGAAGTTGTGTAGCGGTAGTTAAAAGGGGGCAAAGGGTGGGGGGATTGTGGAGTGGTGGCCTGCCTAGCTGGTGGGGTAGGCTTATAGACAACGTTTATATGGTGTCATATTCAATCAATGGAATTTGTATTCACACCTCTTTTTCATTTTTTTATAATTATTTATTAAATCTATTTTTTGGTCTTTTCAAAAACAAGAAATCAGTTTTGTTTATGCTTGAAAAAACAAATTAATGTAATGGTTATAAATTAAAATAAGTGCATATAATATAATAACAAAGAGTGCAAGTAAAAAAAGGGATCTGCGTATACAATACTCCTTCTATCTCATAAAGTTTAGTCTCTCTATGGTAATTACACTTTTTTAAACGAAAGGCAATCATTACATTCTCAAATAAATAAATTTTCCAAATTACCCTCCATTTTTTAAAGTGTAATGATTACTTGTTTAACTCTAATTCATTTTTCCTCCACTTTTGAATTTGAATGTGAATATGAAAATGAAGCATAACTAAGGAAACATCTCAATTTTTTGTCATTGACCCGTTAAAATGAACAAAATTTTGGGGACATCCCAAAAAGAATATGCGAACCAACTTTGTAAGACAAAAGAAGTAGATAGATACTCTAAACTAGCATGTATCCTTTGAATTGGAGGATACAGTACTTTATGATATTAGATCGTTAGAGTTTTGACATCAATGATCTAAAATGTACGTTAACATTCTAGTGCCTATTAAGTACGGAAACGGGGACTCTGTAGGGCCGGCCTCTAGAACCCCAGGTCCATTAAATACATTATACATATGAAAAATCAAATTAATCAGGGATCAGTACTAATTAAGTGCTTGACTGGATAACTTTCATCATTTATAAAAATAAAACAGTAAAAAAAGAAACAGACGGCAGTTGGTTTGTTGGCCACATGTTTCTTTAAGACAAAAAATAATTCCAAAACAATTATTCAAATTAATGGTCGGTTGACTTCATGTAAAAAAAATTGGAGAAGTCCGTCAAAACAGACGGCAAGGTATCGTCGACAGAAACTTTCCAATACTAGTAGATGGGCTCATCTTCATAACCTCAAGCCGTATATCTTCAGGTAGGCCGACAAGGTCCACATACAATTACTCACGACAGTGATTGATCCCCTCGTTTCGGCGCCGTGACTGAATTGGTTTCCTCTCCCTTCCCTTAAAACTTCCAGTCCACATAACGACATTAATAGGAGAGCTTATTATTCAATAATTCTAGAGCACTCACGTGGTGCTCAGCATCATTTCAACATCACACATTTATGTGTAAGATCTATAGAGAGACCGAACTATAATAGAGGGGGTATGGCACAGGCGAATGAATTAATGTCGATTAGGTACTTATCGATGTTCGAATGACTTGATTTGTTTTTTTGCCAGAAATGATAGATAAATAGCAATTTAAACAACAAACAATTCGGATCATGAAAATAGTATCTCGATGACTTTCATTTAAGGACCGCAGTATAGTTGAATCAAGCTTTTATTATTATTTTTTCAACTAAAAGCAAAGCAAAGGACAAAGTTTGAGTTCAACTTAAAATATGTACTATTTTTTTTTTTTTTGTTAACAATATGCAGCAGTGGACTATCAATCCCAAAACGTCACCTCCCAATCAAATTAATGGTTCTGCCATTCGATGTATACACTTAGTTGTGGCCCACACAAAAATATGTGACGTCAGAGTGTCTCAGTGGATCACTTAGTTGTGTTCTGAAAGGACTGAATAATTTGACCAAAAGTAATGAGGGGTCGATTCATAATTATCTTTGGTCTTTTAGTTCCTAAAAGCAGAGCCCAAAAAAAACTTCCTAAATGGGGACTTTATTTTTTGCATACAAAATTTAATCACCATAGAGTCTTCAAAAAAAAACTATTACCCCTACAAAAGATTTACCATTCCAAAATTTAATAATATAGTTTTTCAAAGACAACCAACCATGACAATATTTTAAAATCTATTATTTCAACATTAATCTTCTCATTTGCAAAAGTGTACTAAAGTTCGGAGTGGGCCTATTTTAATTTGTAGCTTAAACAAAAAATAATTGAAGCTAATATATATATAAATTTTAAATATTTTGAGCCTCTATTTTTAATTATATTTGATGGCTTTTTGGCTTTAGAGGTGTCAAACGGGCCGTGATGTGCCGGTATGGCCCATTTAATTTCGTGTCAACCGTGTTTCGTGTCGTGCCGTGTCGTGCCATTTCTTATCGTGTCGTGCCGACCCCATTTACTTAATCATGCCGCATCATGCCATGCCATTTTGTGATCTTGCCGTGTCGTGATGTCCGTACTTAGCACATCTCCGAGTTTCGTCAAAAAAAATTTGTACCATCTAGACGAGTTTCGACGATTTTTTTGTGTGTGCAACTATAGCTATATTTTTTGAACAAATATTAAGAAGAATTTAACAAACATCAATAGGCATTCGGACTAAAAATATCATTAAAAAAAATAAATTTGATCACGATCGATAAGCTTTCTAAACCCGATCGAGAAGAAACTTTGCACGATTTATTTCATCAATAGAAACAACAAAATCAATGGCTCGAATTGACTATTGACTTATTAAAAAATGTATAACATATAATTAGAAAATTCATCATGAAAAATTAATTTTTTTGGTACATTAAAAAATAGTATTTGTTGTGTCGTGCCTTGGGCTGTGCCCCGTGTCGTGTCGTGTCTAGCCCACTCTGTACCGTGCCCGTTTAAACCCGTATCGTGCAGTGCCGTACCGTGCTACATTTAAACAAGTCGTGCCGTGTTGTGTCTGTGCTGTGCAACCCAACTCATTTGACACCTCTATCTGGCTTATGCTATAAGCCGGCTCCACCTAAAAGTCATTCATAATTTATGCCCACTGAACAATACCACATGCTGTTCAAAGAAGAGAAAAAAAACATAAAGTAATACCGAATGCGCCAACCGTTACATGTTTTAATTTGGTATGAGGACCCACAAACGAATAGGAGTAACTAAAATGAAGTCTACTTGTATGTTGGCTATAGCATGCAATTAGGAGCTAATTGAGTGGTTTGGTCTACGAAAAAGGTTATGAGACATAGAACTAGGGAGGTATAGCTAGTTTTGCCACTCTCATGTATGCTTTTACCGATAAACCTCAGGGTACAGAAATAACAATGCTATGGGTATACCACTAACGCATACTAAATGCACACCAAATTGATTCTTACATGAAAGAGTTCAGGTTCGGGAAGCGTCTAATTCTTACTCAGAAGAGTTAGCTTGGTGTACATTTGGTGTGTGTAAGTGGTGTACCCATTGTATTTTCTGTACAAGAAAGAGAATACCGAAAATATATCGACGGCTTGCGAGGCCCATTTGGAGCCAATATTTCAAATTGTCATTCAAAATTTAGGATCCTAAATTCAAAATGAAAACTTTAAATTTGGATCATCCACTTGCGCATATCTAATTGAGCTGAATTTTTGCAAGGACACTCAAAAAGTTATTTTAAACTTATTGAATGGTTTAGATCATTTGCGTAGGTCGACCCAAAGTGGGTCCCGCAAGTCGGGTCCTACTTTTAAGAGAAAAAGTTCTTTTTGGGTGATCCGGAAATTAGGGGGTTTCCACCACCCATTGTGCGCCCCACCGTGTGTTCAATGTGGTAATATGAGGCGTTCATCTTCTAGGGTCTGTAAAATAATATATCTATGCAAAAAAATTAACTTGATCGGATATCGATAAATATGTAAAAGATTGAATTTTTGTTTATAAAATGGATGGTTTGATTTTGTCAATAGTTTTTTAAGTTAAACTGTCTGCATCCATCCATTTAACAAACTAAAATTTAATTTTTGATACTTATCGATATCTGATCAAACTGGTTTTTTTACGTGGATATGCTATTTTGCGAGCCCTACAAGATGAACGGTTCAGATTATCCCAATGAATACACGGTGGGGCCCACAGAATGCTGAGGCTGAACCCTCTAGTTTTTTAATCATTCGGACAGATTTCTCCCCTGAATAGGGATTCTTTGTGTTCAATCACTTCTAATAATAACAAAATAGTAATCTGTATATCTGTACATTTAACGGCTATACCCAATAATTTGTTGATGTGAGCATTGCATGATTGGTTATTGAATAGACATAATTACTTTGTAATCATGTAGCGTGACATAGTGGTGCCCATCACAGGTCGGGCGTAATTCAGACCCATTTGTGCTACATAACGGAACTTATGCATGCCTAAACTCGTTTAATTCTTAAACGAGCTCCACTTAATTTTTTCAAATCCGATCTTATGAAAGTTTCATTTCTTAAGCCAATCCAATTAGTCCATTGATTTTAGAGAACATGATTCCAGAACGTAAATCGTTGATAATTATTACAAACTAAAGTTCGCGATAAGAATAACTATAGCTAAAATCTTTTACAAGAGCAACTCCAATGGGAATGGGAATGGGAATGGAAATGGGGTTGTATAGTTATAATTTGGCACCAATTATGCAACTTCAATATTCTCCAATAGAGATGAAAAATGGGTTGTAAAATGGCAAAGTTCTATATTTGGAACCAAGGATGACTATATACCTCACCAATCTCAATTGAAATAGACTCGAAAATGGAGATTGAGTTCGCCGAAAAATAGCCGGAATATGCAAACTTCGCCGAAGGTAGTAGTTGAATTTTTCTTTAAAAAAGTAGATTTTTTAATTTTCTTTACCAAAGTGGATTATTTTCAAGTCCTCGTTTTACGAACCTAACAAATATTTTGGGATAGAAGTAGCAGTTGACTTGGGGGTTAACTAAGAGAAAAATGAGTTGGGGTGGAAGTTGGTTAAGGCCTTATTTCAAAAACTAGCTTAAGTTGACTTTTTGAGTTGATGTATTGTGAGAGATATATTTTGTAAAGCTTAATAAGTTAGTTTCTGGAATAATTTGAAACTGATTAGTTTTAAAATAGGACCAATCATTGAAGATGATGGAGTGCAAAAATTTGGCACATAACTGCTTTTAACAACTTTTTTTTGTGCCAAATTATGCAAATGGCTATTACAACCACTATTAGACTTGCTCTAACACAATAAAAAAAACATGGTAATTGTAAGAACAAGGAAAATATATATATATATATATAGTTGTTTTTTTTCTGCCATTCTATATACATCAGTAGAATTAGTTATTAGATGTCAGTAAATCACAAGGATTGACCTCCTCTCCATAGGCGTCGAACCCAGAACCTCACCCCTATAAAAAGAGCTACACGACCAACTGGGCTAATTGCCCTGGTCAAATGATAGTTGTTCAACTTACTGATTAATAGACTAAAGATTGCTTTGATAGCATAACCATATAATTATTAAGCCGATAATAAAACAACAACAACAACAACAACAAGGCCTAAGGTTACTATGTACGGTTATTTCATGCAAAAAATTAACTCCATTAGCATAAAAGTAACGGCAGGGGAAATCTGTCAATTAATTTGAAAAGTCAGAGAAGTCAGTGGAATTTCAGAAAGGGTAGGGGAGATTTCTGTAATTGTCAGAAACCTCAGGGGAAGTAGTGAAATTTCAAAGTTAATATACCTCATAGGAGTACAATAGATTTGTTTATAATTTGCAATGAAAGTTGACTAAGTAGAAGTCCATTTTTCTCCTTACAATTAAATTCGATTTTAGTTCATATCTGGTGTCGAATAACAAATACGTATGCCATTACATCAGCCTTTATCATTTGCTGAAAGTTGACTAAGTAGACGTCAATTTTTCTCCTTACAAATAAATTCGATTTTAGATCATATCTGGTGTCGAATAACATATACGTATGCCCTTGCATCGGCCACATGTTATGTAACGATCCGGATTTGCACCCTATTTTTTTCAGTTAAAATATTTTAATTGATAATTTATTATCTTAATTTCATGATTATTAGTTTTAATTACACTAATTACCCTAGACTTCCTTAATCTTACATTTATGACCTATTATTAAAATTCATTGCATATAAAACCCTAATTTTATTTACTCTACATAATTGGTTGTAATCTTACTTTATTTACCCTTTTAACCAACGAAATCCTTTTATGAAATTCAAGTAAAATTGAAAAGCATTAATTTAGTGATTTCAAAAATCGGGTGTCATACATACACTCCAACGGTACCAAGGCTACGAAGTTTCATGTATCTTTTTGTGAGTTAATTTGCTTTGGTTTTAGATCAATTGGGTCTTTGGATCTGCGGGATATTGGCCAAGTTTAATCTTTAGAATGCGAAACATTGCAATTTGGGCACGTGTCAATTGAAATTTCTCTTTGAAGTGGTGTTTAATTAAGGTGTTTATTGAATTTCGAATTCATGCGAAGCGGAATTTTAATTCTGAGTACATCTTTGAAATTGATCATATAGTTTACCGCGAGTCTCGATTTCGTCTCCGGAGTTTTAATTGTTCACGATTATCCCTTGTAGTTTCCAATTTGAATGGATTTGGGCCCAGTTTCCCACTTGATTTTATCAAATTTTGATAAAATCAACACTAGATTTTATCCAGTGAGGAAGAAAGTTTAATAAAATCTGAGATTTTTGCACTAAAAAATCTGAGATTTTATCAACTGGTTGATTTTATCAAGTAGGAAACTCACCCTTGGTCAAATCAAATCGTTAATAAAAGAGAGGAAAAAAGTAATTTTGTTCAGCGAGCGCATGGACCATGAACTTTAAATTGTTGCAAGCTCCTTGAATTGCTATTTTGAAGTTCCCTATTAAACCTTTTTATCAGTCGCGAGGTTCAACACGAAAAAAATGTGATCATGTGAAAATTTGACCTTTTTCATAAGCACTGTATGATTTTTCTCCTATGAAAAAAAAAGAGAGATGGACCACATTTAGTGCGCAATCTAGTGGCCACCAAATGAACTTTGCACCTCAAAATCAGCTGCGCTCCTTACATATGGTCCAAGCACAGATCATGAGACCTTTTTGCTGGAACACCAACACTTACAATTGATTGTGCAGGGACGGACATGTTTCGAAATGAGGACCAGGTTAAGGTCGGCGGGTCCAAGAAAAGTGCATGTTTCGTCTTTGTTGTTGAGGTTCACGTGCTCCCTTTTAGTTTCTTATGAGATTTTTTTGAGTAAAGCGCGCTTCTTATGAGATTTTATGAATTGAACTTTGTGTTCAGTGCACATAGGGCTACAAACGAACCGAGGTGTTCGCGAGCAGCTCGTGACTCGGCTCGTTTAGTAATCGAGCCGAGCTCGAGTTCGAGTTTGGACTCGTTTAGTAAACAAGCTCGGTAAAGCTCGGCTCGGCTCACAAAAGCTCGGCTTGTGTATATACGCTCGGCTCGTTAAAGGAGGCTCGTTTATTAAATTACCCTCGCTCGGCTCGATAAGGGCTTGAGCCGAGCTCGAGCTCAATTTTTTGGTCGTTTACTAAACGAGCCAAACTCGAGCTCTACAAAGTTTGGCTCGGCTCGGCTCGTTTGCACCCCTAAGTGCTCAGAGAATAGACAAGTTGAATCTAAATTCTCTTTGGTTCCTTTGAAAGAACGAATTATTCGTCCAATTAGATTAATTGTGATCGAGTTCACTCTATACTTTTTGTCTTCAGCCTAGTGCTAAAATACCACTTGTTTCCACTAAAAATACTCTCTATTTCTCCATAAATTAGCTACAGTATTTGATAGTATTTTTTTTACTTTTTGTAATTTTTTGTTTTGTTTTTCGTCATAATTTTTTGAATTAATCATTCGTCATGATGAGATGAATCAGAAAAGTATAAAAATGTGGGCCGAAATTGAAGAAAATTCATATACGACAAAAAAATACCAGATGTTAGCTATTTTTTCATCTTTAGTAAAAAAAAATTTGCGTTTGGTCATAATTTTTTACTTTTAAGATTCCTCTCATCCAATCTAATGATTAATTCAAAGAATACAATGTGAATCTAACAAAAAATTAGAAAAGACAAATAAAAGTATCATTTAGTCCAGTTGATTTTATGGGATATTTCATTTTAGCACAATGATTTTATGGAATTTCTCATATTATCACATGAGATTTCTATTTTAGCACATGGGAAACAAGGCCTAACTACAAAATACCATTTTGTTCGTCTAATCCATCTAATCAATAGCGTGAACTCACCCTAATTTTTCATAACGATTGAAGAGATTGTATTCAATTTTTGGGTATGTGATCAGTTCAATTTACTTCTGTTATTCGTATCTACACATTTTTCTTTAAAAATTAGTCTGGTTCGATAATTATTGATATTTATGATATCTTAGTTATTCGATGGAAAAATATGATTTCAAGAAGACATTGTCTTCCCATTTTTGAAGATAGAACCAATAAAGATTTAAAGAGGTGAGTACTCTGTGGAAGATTTCAAGAGGTGTTTATCTGGAATCAGGAAGCTAAAGCAGATTGCGAAGATTTCTGGAGATGAGTAATCAAGAGCTGGTATTTTTGAAGGCTTTCACAAGGGCGGTAGTTTGGATGAGTCTACTGATGTTCAGCTTGGTTGATGAGTCTATTTTTCTTCCTCCCTGCATCTACATTTTCTGCTTAAGTTGGCACCTTGCCAATTTTAGTCTATATTTTGCGGTTTCCCTGCGCTTTGGGGCATATGATCGTCGGTCACTTAGGTGACAACTTAGTTGGGATGCTCGTGTCCGTTGTGATGCCTTTTCTTTTTCGTGTCAAGCAGCAAGAGATTAGTTACATTTAAAAAGTTACCATAAACTGGACAGTGAATCAATCATCTGAGATCTACAACGAAGAAATCAACAGTATGTAATGTAATATATAACAGTCAAGAAATATAGCCTCATCATAAAAAATTAAATAACAACAAAGGACACTTATATCTCAGAAGCATCCTAATTATCAGTGAACAATTAGCATATTAAATATTTTCAAAAAAATAACATATTAAATAGTATTTATAAGATAAATAGAAAATACTAGTCTTTAAAATTGAACAATTACCAAGGGCTTTTAGCATAGTGGTTATCTCCTGGTTCTCCCACAAGCGAGATCAGGTTTCGAGCCTCGGTAGAGGCTTTTGGGGTTTAGGGCTATGGATAGCTTCTAGATCCCCTCTGAACTAACTCACTAACTACCCTGCTAACCCCCGACTACTGACGTATATCAAATGGCAAAAAAAAAAAGTAATATTACATGTTCTTTTAAAGATTTTTCTTAGTTTCTCCATAAAACGCTAATCATAGGTATGCGCTTGTTTTAAGTACTAAAAGATAAGGACAAAAGAACTTTATAGCGAATTAAGCATTCAAGAAAGAATATACAATAAAAGTGGCCCATTTCTTAAGTTCGGCCCCTTTGGATTTAAGATCATGGCTCCACTCCTGTAATGATAATTGTCGGCAACTTCTTCACACTATGCTAATTGTTTGGACGTGTCAGGTATTATCCAATCTTTTCTTATTTATTTTTTTCCATCAAAAGAAATCATATTCAATGTTAATTTAATTTAATCTTAACTTTATCCGGCATATTTTTTTTTTTTGACATTCGATATACATCAGTGGGGGGTTAGCGGGAGAGTTAGTGAGTTAGTGCAGAGGGGGTCTACAAGCTATCCATAGCCCTAAACCCCAAACGCCTATGCCAAGGCTCGAACCCTAATCTCGCTTATGAGAGATTCAGGAGATAACCGTTGGGATACAAGCCCTTGGTTTATCCGGCATTCAGATGACGTCAAGTGAGACAAGGAAGCTGTAACGTTACGTCAGATTTATGCCATGTACATGTAATGTAGTTGGAAGCAAACTATCAAGTATAGTGTGAAATCCCATGATGATTCCAAAATTGCAACATTTTCCCACGTTTTGTATATATGTACATGCATATGCATATGCTTACGTATGTGTAGGAATTTGTGCATTTGATTATAGTCGTAAAGTGAAAATTATGGACATGATCATTGATCAGTTCACACCTTGTAGTTGGGAGTGAGTTGGTTGGCCTTGGGTTGATTATTTTACTTGAGTAGTAGAGTAGGTGATCAATCAAAAATAATATGCGTACACCGCACTTGGGTACCCCAAGTTCACACTAGTTCATTTCAACCGTTTAAAAGCGTTTTGAACGTTTTGGATTTTTTACAAACTATTTGCGCAAATAATTTAAACTACAAGGTGTATCTTCTAGTTCACACCTTCTAGTTCATATCAAATATGTCCTATCCGATTGTTTTCTTTTCTTTTCTTTTGGTTCGGCGCAAAGACTAAACGGATCAAGAGCATACCGACAAAAACGCCACCCGAGATCCAAAAAAAGAAAGACAAGACGCCAACCAAAAGAAGTCTATCCGATTGTTCAAAAGCTTTCTTCCCCGATGATCATTCAAAGATTTAACGTCAGAGTCATATTTCTGATACTCGAATACTCATAGACCAAAAATTTGGTGAATATTCTTATACCACTTTTATATCCCATGATCATTTAAAACCATGATATATATATCTTCTCAACTAGTCTTTTAGCTATTGGACTTTTTACCTTTTGTGTGGCATCTTTGCAATATCCTTTTTCTACCCGATCCTAATTAGGCAATAATTTCTTCTTTTTCTTCCGAAATTTCCGCAATAGCTCAACTAACAAAAAGGGCCATTAAATCAGATCGTTCTGTTGATTTCTAAGAATTTGTGAAATTTGGTATGCAAAGTGAAATCTACCCAATCAACAAAAAAGAAAGCTATATATATATCTTTTTTATATTCCATCTGTTTCGGCGTTAATTGAAATCAAACAGTACCAATTTTTATTGTTTATTTAGTATGCACAAAAACTCAACTGTTCAAGTAATTATTTAATCACAAGTAGGCATGCATTTTGTCACAATATGGTCCTTATTTTTAATTTAAATATGGCTATCACCTTTCTAAAGCTGGTGGGTCCTTGTCCTTCCTTCGATACATGGAACCAGGAATTAGTTGTAACAGCTTTTAAAAAGAGAAAGAGGGTTCAAGTTGATCCAATTTGGGGTGGATGCATGATATGAGTAGCGCCTAGCAGGGCCAGCCCTGACTTTTGTTGGGCTTAAAAGGCAACCCCAAAAGTTGTGGTTCTTTTTGCATCTTTGATAACCAACTGAAAAAAAAAAAAAAAAAAATTTCACAAACCATATATGGAATCTCTTAGGGGGTGTTTGGGACCTACTTTTCATTTTTATTTTTTTGGCTTTTTGGATTATAGTCAGAATATGTTTTGAATTTGGAAGGAGTATTTAGGAGAAATATGCAAAATGCATTTTGCAAGTGAAGAATGTGAGTGTAGAATGTGAAAAGGAGGTCCATACCTATTTTTGGCTTTTGGCTTGGAAAGCACAAAATGGAAAACACGTTTTGCAAGAAGGTGTTTTGGGGGGAGGCGGCCAAACACTCAAAATAAAAATAAAAAAAGAGATGTTGAAAATGGGGTAAGTACTTGTCCCCCGAACAAGCTGATTTTTTAGAGGATTCTATCCTAAAATCAATTGGCAGTAAATGAAGAAAAATTCTAGATTACATTCCAAAAAGTTGTGGTTCTTTTTGCATCTTTGATAACCAATTGAAAAAAACTAATCAATGTCACAAACCATATCTCTAGCATTGAATCTGTTATATTTCTTAGAGGCTTCTATCCTTGGCTAAGTGGAGGAACATTCTAGATTACATTAACTAAGCTTGGTTAGATTAGGTGAGATAGTCTAACACTCTCCCTCACGTGTAGCCCATATGCACGTGGAGGTACAATGTACGGATCTATCATAGCCGTAAGATCTAAACCTTGTGGGATGCTCGCTCTCTGGTACGCGGTCTAGGCACACAAAATACTTCGTTAGCTAATCTCAATATATCAACGGAGTTCTCTCTACATCTCTTCTTTCATCTGGATCTCCCTCATCTCTGCTTCTGCGTTACTTCTGCACTGGGATCTCAATTATGATCTAACATGACCTCGATAGCTGCATGACTGCAGCGACTGTAGTTCTTTTCCTAGCTCCTAGTTTTTGTTGGTTTTTTCTAGTTCTTCCTAGTTTTCTTCCATGGCTTCTCCTGGCTTTCCGGCATGTCCTGGTTTCTTTTTCAAACTCAAGTTAATATACCCACATGAGTTTGTCGGGGATATTAGCATAATGGAGTATTAATTAAGACATATAATGTTACCATATTTTCAATGTTTTATTATTGCATTTCCTGTTTAGTCTAGGTTATTATTTACGTTCCCCAATTAATCTAAGTTTCCTTGTTCTATATCTATGTTTTTTTAAAGACTCCACAAAACATAGCTCGTTCAGAGGTTAATCAATTCATTCAATTTTCGTCCCAGCTAATTCAAGAATGTAAAATGATTAAGCTCCTAGCGTTATCCGAATTAGTTGATTTTTCATAAACTCTTAAAAATACGTTTTAAAAAAATTAAACTACTCCGATCATTTGCATAGAATCCTGAAATAGTTATCAAAACAAGCTGATGTACATTTGGTCTACCCGTAAAAGTTCAGTTCGTTCATGTTCTATTCTGATGATTAGTGAATATATCCCACTAGCTTCTATGTTTCCAAACAGGTTACTTTTGGTTTCTTATTCTTCTCGAGACAAAAGTACTTTGAAACCAATACATGATCATTATCCCATGCTTCTACCTTAAACCGGTTTCTTTATTGGATATTCGTATTCCTAATCATGAGTTTCTGATACCTTAAATTTCCAGATTATGGATTCCACGTACTTAAAATCCAGTTCAACCTCAATCGCAGTCGTTATCTACTCATTTGCTACGAAATTTCGAAGATACTGCCATCAAATAATTAACTTAATTGATTTATCACTTATGACCCACTAATTAAGGTTTCAAAGTGTTTGGGGGTCTTATGTGGAATGTGAATAAGCCTGGTGTGATTGCGGTAGTGATTTTTTTTTTTTTTTTCTTTGGTTTAACGGTCAAAGATGTCCAGGCCAGCTTACATACATCTCGTCTGGTCCCCTCCCGGTCCGCTTAAAGGCAAGCTATCCACGCTGAAAGTAGGAGATTCATAAAAAAATACTTTCTTGCGACCTAACTCGAAAATCAAACCCTAATCAATTGTGTGGAGAGCAAACTCACGGAACAACCGCAACTGGACTAACCTATGGGCTGATTGCAGGATGATATTTTTTATGGTATATAGTGATGTGGTGTAACTTTTTGAACTTGTCATGATAGGGACGCGATAGTTTGTGCTGCTCCTCACAAAGTTGGACAAGTATTGTCAAATTTTCCATTGTCTGTCAATCGATTTTATATATCAACGAGAGTGAAATGCAATGACTTTTTTACTTCACAAAAACCAAAACGAGATATACCTTCTAATAAATCTTGCCATTCCATTTCTACACTACTGATGGTAGTTTTATTTTCACTCACTTTTGTCAATACATATGAGATTAATAAACATCAGCTGAATTGTGTGAGGACTTCATGCGTCCAATTTTGTGAAGACTTGATCTCTTAACCCTAAGATTCGAGTTATTAACTTCGACAATCTATTCTATCGAACCACTTCATAAGTGTTGGCCACTCTCCCAGTTTTTGAATCCTGCCACATGTAGATCACATATTTCACGATTACTTTCGTGGAACCTTTGTGATGACATTAATTATGATGTAGCGACTTATGGAGCAGGTGAGACATGATGACTCCATCTTATCGGGTGAGAGGAAATCAAGGGATGGCCTCGCATTCGATTTCTCATTTTCCAAATTTATCAAATGGTCCTCCTTAATTGATATCTATGAGGGTTTATCATGCAGACTAGCAGAGATTTTTATTTCCCAATCTCAAGACTGCAAGATCAAATTTGTCGATTGGTCCATTTCACCATGCTGATACTTACGGCCCAATATTAAGACTTCAAACCAAGCCCACGGGTTGGGCCTTTTATTTTATTCAGATCCTGGAAATTGTCTCGATGCAAATGCTTTACATAAGCTTAAAACATTGTATAAAAATAAATAAATAAATAAATAAACGTAAAAAAAAAGAAAGAAAGAAAACATTAGCTTAAAACATGTTGACTGCAAAAATTATTTTTTGCTGCTTAACTCGAAAATTCAAACCCTGATCAATTGTGTGGAGATCAAACCCACCGAGCAACAACAACTGGACTAACTTGCAGTAGCAATTTTTTTTGGGTTTATGGTGACGTGGTGTAACTTTTTGAACTTAGTCATGATAGGGACGCAATAGTTTGTGTTGTTCCTCACAAAGTTGGACAAGTATTGTCAAATTTTCATTGTTTGTCTTCGATCTTATACATCAACGAAAGTGAAATACAGTAACTTTTCTACTTGGCGCACAATATTTTTCTGAGTTTGGAGGATTAGATAGTGAAATCAGGACAAATGTAAAATTTTAATTTGACGAGGCGAATGATCTTACGGTAGCGGGTGCTGAAGTTTCAAATAAAAATGTATACGACCTGCGTTAGTTGAGTGAGTTAAAGACTAGTCATATATTACATCCTCGATCTCTTTTTCACGCCCTTTTATCATAAAAATGTTCTATTCCATTCCCTTGATGAACATCCTAATTTCGGAGACACGGTTTACGTGCCAAGTTAGTGCTTCAAGACTACCAAAATAAGTAACACATAAGAATCAAAACGAGATATATATATATATATACAACGAAGATCCAATGAGGGCTCCCTCACTTTGCTAGGGTGAGGGACTTTCATTTCCGGATTGAATTTCAACGATCCGAACCGTTAGATGTGTTTAAAACATGTTTTTAAGGTACACAGCGAGGATTCGTAAAAAAAAAATACTCGGAAGGGCTTGATCCGATCAATTTTTGATAAAAAGTTATATATAGCGTTTTTATCAAAAATTGATCGGATCAAGCCCTTCCGAGTATTTTTT
>JAXBDA010003834.1:0-32221 GCA_036023075.1 Gaultheria prostrata | reverse complement strand
GACAATATTCACGCTCGGTACGTTCGGTCCCTGTGGATTCGATCCGGTCTTACCGGTATTATGCTAACTCCGACACTAGCCCTACGCTTTGGGCGCGCTTATAAATAACAAAGTTGGAGCGAAAGCAATTACACATTCAGAGCCACCAAATCAGAACCACATACCCTCTAAAATCACAGAAACTGAACTTTTCTTAACCCTTAATAGCCACAATTCCAATACCGAAGATTCTAGAAAGGAAAAAAAAAAACACTAATTCTCTAATGAAAACTAAGTACAATACTCTTCCAAGTCTTCAAACCTTAAACCAAGCCAGAGTTTTATTGTGCGAATTAAATTTTAAAGCCCTAAAATTTTGCACTTTAGGTGAAAACAACAGGAAATTGAAAAGGTACTTATTGGCACACAATATTGTATATTTATATCGATCTCTCATTTTTGTCACACTTGCAAGCGTTTAATCCTTATTTTTAGTTGATATTGCGCGGAAGGTGTGTTTTTGTTGAATTTTAGGTGAATGGAGCAAATAGGTTCCCAATTATCCCAGAGAGTATCCAGAAGTACCCGGAGGTACCCAAGTAGAGGTGTCGAACGGGCCGGCCGGCACGGGCACGACACATTTAGCGTCGGAACAGCACAACACGACATGAACACTAAGGTGGGCTACACTGGGCCATCATTTTGGAGCCCATAACATTGGGCACTGGCAACGGCACGGCATGACACGACACGACATGGGGCACGACATGGCATAAAGCACTATAAAGGCATAATAAAATTATAAAAATACTAGTAAGAAACAAAAAAACAAAAAAAATAAAACTTAATGAGTAATGAGTCAAAATTCCCTATGATTAGAGGAAAAGTGTTGTCTTCATTTCGAATTTCTTGTTTTAATATTTCCAGGAATGCATATGATTGACAGTTTAAGTAGATGTCAATCTAGTTGGTATGTATTCAAACTACAGTGATGCATTTCTTATTTATAAGTACATCCATTGTATTACAAAGTTCAATTATCAATAATATGGTTTATATTTTTGAATTAAATGTGTTAATATTTAGTTGTTATAATCAATTTTAAAAAAGTAATGGCAAATTTTTTAAAGTATTTTTTAGATTCACAAGGCTTGATTGCGCACGGGCACGGGAATCGGCTCGGGCACAGCATGGATTGTGGTGGGTCGTGGCTGGGCCGAAGATATTCTAAAAAAGCACGGCTATTAAATGGGCCAGGCACAGCGTTAAACACGCTAGCACAAGAATAAATGGACTAGGCCGGCACGGCACGACCTATTCGACACCTCTATACTCAAGCATGCTAAAGGCCTAGAGGAATCCTCCCTAAGTCCGTATTGAAGTGTTCAAGGCATTCGAGAACGACCAGAGGGATCCGAAGGCTGAAAGAAGAATAAAAAAGCCAACCCAAAATCCAGAGCCAACTAAGCAAACACAAGATTATCAGTACCTCATTATTCAAACGAGCGATGATCCTCTGCTTTGGTTACCATTGGCGGCATTCCGGCCGCCGTCGACCCTTCGACCATACTCGGGCTGGAACTCGAGCGCTCTGTCCTCTACTCTGTTGACCCTCTGACTCACACCGTTATACGCCCAATACATGCCCTAGAGTAGGAAGGCAAGCCCAACGGAGCAGCCGCAGGCCTCTAGCGCCACTTGGAAACAAAAACGTTAGTTAAACACTAGATTATTTACCTGATTATTTAAACCAGTGTGAAAATGGCCTTTACAAAATGGCAGAGACCCCACCTTATGAATTACACATTCAGAGCCACCAAATCAGAACCACATACCCTCTGAAATCACAGAAACTGAACTTTTCTTAACCCTCAAGAGCCACAATTCCAATACCGAAGATTCTAGGAAGGAAAAAAAAAACACTAATTCTTTAACGAAAACTAAGTACAATACTCTTCCAAGTCTTCAAACCTTAAACCAAGCCAGAGTTTTATTGCGCGAATTAAATTTTGAAGCCCTAAATTTTTGCACTTTAGGTGAAAACAACAGGAAATTGAAAAGGTACTTATTGGCACACAATACTGTATATTTATATCGATCTCTCATTTTTGTCACACTTGCAAGCGTTTAATCCTTATTTTTAGTTGATATTGTGCGGAAGGTGTGTTTTTGTTGAATTTTAGGTGATTGGAGCAAATAGGCTCCCAATTATTCCCGGGAGTATCCAGAAGACCCGGAGGTACCCAAGTAGAGGTGTCGAACGGGCCGGCCGGCACGGGCACGACACATTTAGCGTCGGAACAGCACAACACGGCATGAACACTAAGGTGGGCTAGGCTGGGCCATTGTTTTGGTGCCCACAACATGGGGCACTGGCAACGACATGACATGGGGTACGACACGGCATAAAGCACTATAAGGGCATAATAAAATTATAATAATACTAGTAAGAAACATTAAAAAGAAAACAAAAGAAAACAAAACTTAATGAGTAATGAGTCAAAATTCCCTATGATTAGTGGAAAAGTATTGTCTTCATTTTGTATTTTTTGCTTTATTTTAAGGAATGCATATGATTGATAGTTGAGTATGTGCCAATCTAGTTGGTATGTTTTCGCGCTATAATGATGTGTTTCTTATATAAGTACATTCGTAGTATTACAAAGTTCAATTATTAGTAAAATGTTTTATATTTTTTGAATGAAATATGTTAATTTTTTAGTTGTAATTATCAATTTTAAAAAGGATTGACAATTTTTTTAAAAATACTTTTTAGCTTCACAAGGCTCGATTGTGCACGGACACGGGAATCGGCACGGGGCATAGCACGAATTGTGGTGGGTCGTGGCTGGGCTGAGGATATTCTAAAGAAGCACGACTATTAAATGGGGGCCTAGCACGACACGACACGAAGCACGAGAATGAATGGGTTGGGCCGGCATGGCACAGCCCATTCGATACTTCTATACCCAAGCATGCTAAAGGCCTAGAGGAATCCTCCCCAAATCTGTATTGAAGTGTTCAGGGCATTGGAAGACGACCCGAGGCACCCAACGGTTGAAAGAAGAATAAAAAAGCCAGCCCAAAATCCAGAACCCCCTAAGTAAACACCAGATTATTAGTACTTGATTATTCAAACCAACGATGATTCTCCGCTCTGGGTAAACATCACCTAGAAGGCTAGAACCAAGATCTGGTTACCATTGGTGGCATTCCAACCGCGGTCGACCCTTCGACTGTACTCGGGCTGGAGTTCGAGCGCTCTGGCCTCAACCTTGTCGACCCTTTGACTCACCCTGTTATACGCCCATTACATGCCCAGAGTAGGAAGGCGAGCCCAACAGAGCCTCCGCAAGCCTCTAGCGCCACTTGGAAACAAAAACGTTAAGTAAACATCATATTATTAGTACCTGATTATTCAAACCAGGGATGATACACCAAATTATTAGTACCTAATTATTCACACCGGGGATTAATAGTACGTAGTTGGTTAATAGTTCAGTGAAGAGACTTTCAATGCAGAACCACAAAGAGGGACAGTTTGGGTTAGTAAGATTTGGGGATGAGTATGGTGGTTTGGTTCATCGGCGACGAAGGGGCGAGGCCGCAGATAAAGGGTTATGCTCCCAGCACTGTCCAAGCGTGTTGAGTAATGGGAGCCGGTTTTCACTTTTGTTAAAAGTAACAAAAGTGAAAGTGGGGTTTTTCAATTTTCACAAATTTCAAAAATAGTGGAAGTGATTTTTAAAATTTGTTAGTGAAAGTAGTGCGCGCGCTAGACAAACTTCCTTCATTAATTTTTGAAAATTTTGAAAATAAAAACTAAAAATTGAAAGTTAAATGGTTACCAAACATGGCCCTGGTATCGATACCTCAAAACTGGGTATCGATACCTCAAAATTTTGTGCTAAAACGAAGTGTATGTAATTTCCCCAATGTAAGCTCAAAAGACTCGAAGTAGCTTTTAACCTAACTAATAGGAGAAATGGACCCTCAGCTATTGAGCATATACCATTCAACTTGAGGCCATCCGACAATCCTCGAGTTCATGCGAATAATAACAATGACAGCAATAATCTCTCTGAGATCCCACAACTAAAAATTGGAGTTCATGCTAATAATAGCAATAACAATAAAAAAATAATAATGACAATACTCTCCGGTTCCTCAAAATAAAAACACTAACACTCTCTCAAAGACCCTACCACTTCAAAAAGTATAGGACCTAGGAATTTCCAAACGACAATGAAGTAAAATGACAGGATCAATTTCACGCTCCCCGAATCTCTAAGTAAATCTAGGTTTACTTGTGCCTCTGCAAAAGAAACAAACAAACAAAGTAACTTTTACACAAGGCCCCAAGCTCCTACTTAATGTGGGAGATAGGGATGTAACATAAAATTTACAGAACTATAAAACAATCATACTTTTAAGTAGGGCTGTAAACGAGCCGAATCGAGCCGAACCCTATGAGGTTCGGGATCAGTTCGGTAAGGTATGAGTCAGGCTCGGGTTCGATTCGAGCCTAGACAAGTGAGCTCGAGTTCGGCTCGTGAAAAAATTTCGAAGCTCGGGCTCGGCTCGAATGGGCTCGTTAAACTCAAACGAGCCGAATCGAGCTGAATTTAGGCTTGAATCCAGGCTCGAATCCAGCTCGATAGGGCTCGTTAAACTCAAACGAGCCGAATTTAGGCTCGAATCCAGCTCGGTAGGGCTCGTTAGCAATTTAAAACACA
This sequence comes from Gaultheria prostrata, assembly GCA_036023075.1. Taxonomy (NCBI): domain Eukaryota; kingdom Viridiplantae; phylum Streptophyta; class Magnoliopsida; order Ericales; family Ericaceae; genus Gaultheria; species Gaultheria prostrata. The sequence continues at coordinate 27,506 of JAXBDA010003834.1, read as the reverse complement.
AATTGAGAAAGGAAAGAGACATGCTTCAAAACAATGTTACATGTAGATCTACTACAATAATCAAGAAATCAAAAGAAAACAAACAGATCTACTACAATAATCAATAAATCGAAAGAAAAACAACACAAGAAAAAAATATTGAGAACTAAATCCCTCAAACTATAAAATATTTATAGGTAGACCCCTAAAGTATTATTAATTATAGTTTAACCTCAGGTTCGCGAGCCTAACCGAGTCGAATCCACTTAGGTTCACGTTCGGCTTATTTATGGAACGAGCCTAATATTGAGGTTCAAGTTCAGTTCGTTAAGTAGTCGAATCGAACGAGCTCTTACCGAACCGAGCCTCGAATAGTTCACGAACGGCCCAGTTCATTTACAACCCTACTTTTAAGCGTCTAAACGGAGAGAGAGAGAGAGAGAGAGGGCTACCTGTTCGATTATTGATTTGGGTTGCTGCTGAGTACCGGGAAAACCCTATAAATAGGATATACGTAGGGGCGTTGGGCGACAATCACATTTTCTTTTAAATAAACTACACTAACAGCCCCTGAGATTTCTTATAATAACAGATCATAACCTCGGGTCTTAAACATTGTAATGACCTCCCCTCTCCTTCGAATGTCAGTTTCAGATCTCCCTCCATACAGATGTTGTTGCATAAGCTAACGGAAAAAGATGACATCGCGTCACATTCACTAATACTAAAGCCCCGTTCCACTAACTCAAAAAGCCAAAAGTCAGCTTATTGCACTTTTCGAGACATGTCATCCCCTCACAATACATCACATAAAAAACCACAATAAGCCGACGTGTTTTTCGAGCTCTCACAAAAAAAAGCCAAGTTAATAGCACACCCCCTAAAGGCAAAGGTACAAGAACATACATGTAGGGAAAATCACCACTATAACACTTGCAAAAACTAACGATCAGTAGGGGTGAAATTCGGTTGGTTTGGGTTGGTTCAATTTTTGAGGTGTTTAGGACTGAATCGATCGGTTCTGGGTAATTTATCCGGGAACTGGTCCCGACCAAAAAAAAAACAATGGATTGAAATCGGTTCTGGGTGGTTCAGTCTTTCGGTTTGGTCGGTGTTTTTTGGGTTTTTCGGTCCGACGTTAAGATTGAAATGGACGGTTGAGATTGAGATGGACGTTGAGCTTTTTTTTTTTTTGAAGTTTAAGATGGACGGCTTTGATTGATCGGTCTAAATTAGTATGGTTTTGGAGTATTTCAGTTCGATTTAGTCCGAAGAAATGGAGATTGATGGACGGCTTTAATATATACTAGTATTATTACAAAAGTATCAACATTTATCTTTAAAACAAGATCCAATACATCATGAGAAAACAATTAATTTTGTAAATTGAAGGTTTGGAGAGAAAATGAAAATGAACAATTGTGCGTCTAAATTTACTTTTAAATACTCCTGTAAAACATGATTTTGAAATTCTCGACAGAGCCGTCCTCCTTCGCCGGCCGAGCGCGTAATCACCTTCATTGGTAGATCCTCTCTCTCTTGAATTTCTCTCTCTAGGCCCCTCATCTCGCTCTTCAAACTCTGTTCTACATTCTCTTTACTTTCTTCACTCACTGCACGCATCAGTTATTGGATCTGCAATTGTGATTTACTGGTTCAAACTCTTCAAATTCGAATTCCAGATGAAGATCTAGTTGAAGAACTGATTCCCATCTCGAAAACCCTAGGGTTTCCAACCAAATGCAGGCCTCCTCAACCAGCTCGGCTGCCCAACCAGAGGCAATCCTCGAATGGCTTCAGAAAGAAATGGGGTACCGACCACTGGGCCCCTACACCGCCACCAAGGCGGCAATGCCGTCGGTCGACTCGATCCGCAAAGTCTGCCGAGGGAACATGATCCCCGTCTGGACCTTTTTGCTGAAGAGAGTGAAGTCGGAGAAGACGGTGGAGAACATCCGGCGGAACGTTATGGTTCACGGCGGTGAGGAGAGGGGAGGAGAGGCGGCGGGGGTGGTGAAATTGGAGAGAGGTGGGGAAGTGGGGAGGGGGAGAGGGAGGAGGAGAGAGAAAGTGGGGAGTGAGAGGGAGGGTTTGGAGAGGGAGAGGGAGGGGGAGAGTAGTAGGGAGGTTGCTGTGGCGGAGAGGGATGCGGCGGAGAAGGAGGTGGAGAGGTTGAGGCACGTAGTGAGGCGGCAGCGGAAGGAGTTGAAGGCAAGGATGGTGGAGGTGGCGCGGGAGGAGGCGGAGCGGAAGCGTATGCTTGATGAGAGGTCAAATTACAGGTTGGATATCTGTAATCAAACTCTGTTAATGTGTATTATACTAATTTTTTGTGCTCAAATTTGATGACATGTTTATGGTGTTTGGAACATGCTGTGAATTGACTTAGTCACCAATTCCCTACTTGCTTGGATATTGGATGTCGAATGAAATTTGGATGGTAAGAACATAATATTGGCTGCTTAGTAGGAAAGTTGAATGGTAGAGTCTAAGCCATGATTTGTTGGTGATGACTATCAAAACCGGAAAGACTGTCATGCATCCAACAAAATGTGGTATGCCACTTGCCTAAATTGTGGTACCCTAAGGTAGGCTACTATATGTAACAAAATCAAAACTACGCTTCCAAGAGGTAAACATCTATTGAAACTAAGTACTATTTTCAAAATTTTCATCCAAAACACATCACTAGGATCTTAATGGCCAACTCTTTTACCTTTTCCCTCACCAAAATTCCACACTCTAGATTTTTACCATAATAAGTTGATTTTTTTGGCAAAACGTTGGGGATCCCTTTGGATCGCTAAATTTACTGTTTTGGAATGGTAAATTTACTGTTACATGTTTCTGGACGTGCGTACCTAAAACATAATTTGGTAGGGTATTAGCATTCCCTGTCAACATAGATCGCGACACTAGGCTAATTGCTTAGAGAGGAAAAGTAAGTTGTAGAATCTTATCGTTGTAATCATGTTACGCCATGGAATGTTGGTGGGTACCATTAAAGCCCCCAAGTGTATCGTGTATCCAAATTATGGTGCTGCTCTGCTGCGTTTAGACTCATAGTGCCTTGAAGCTTTGTTTTAGAGAAGCAGGGGTTGGGTATTTACATTGATGAAAAAGAAATATATGTAAATATCTTAAAACCTGTTTCAGGTTTTTGTATTGGTTGAATGGCTGATAATTGGAGTTGGAACTTTGAGCTAACTGATTTGTGCTGGGAATGCATTATGCTGTCATGTATGGGAACTTAGTTTTCTAAACCTTGGAAATGACAACTGGATGGATGACAAGGAAAATGAACACTTTCATTTGATGCAGTTCTAAAATGTAGGAGGACAGATCTGTTAAAGGATTTTTTATTTTGACAAGGTTGAATTCATGGACTGGTGTGCATAATCCTTTTGCAGGCACAAGCAGGTGATGTTGGAGGCATATGATCGGCAGTGTGATGAAGCTGCAAAAATATTTGCAGAGTATCATAAGCGACTTCGTTACTATGTTAATCAAGCAAGGGATTCTCGAAGAACAAGTGTTGATACTTCTACTGAAGTTGGCAACAGTTACAGTGTTAATGGTGAGAAAGAGTCAGTTTATTCAACTGTTAAAGGCACCAAATCTGCAGATGATGTGATCCTTGTAGAAACCACAAGGGAAAGAAATATCAGGAAGGCATGCGAATATCTTGCATTTCAGACGATTGAAAAGATTCGCAACTCTTTTCCAGCTTATGAAGGAAATGGCATCCATTTGAATCCTCAGTTGGAAGCTGCCAAGTTAGGCTTCGATTATGATGGAGATGTACCTGATGAGGTGAGAGATGTAATTCAGAATTGCCTGAAGAGTCCTCCGCTTTTGCTTCAGGCTATTGCTTCTTACACCCAAAGGATGAAAACACTTATTACGAGAGAAATAGAGAAAATTGATGTTAGAGCTGATGCAGAAACATTAAGGTATTTTTATCCTATGGTCTCTTCTTTTGCTTGTGCCTTCTAGTTTTCAACCACTTCTTATCGTTTCAAGATAGAGAAAAAGACACATTTGAAGAAGATTATAAACTAACTAATTGTTGATTTATGAGTCTCTGCTATTAATTAGTTTATTAAAATCTTCTCATCAATCTATAATGTTAATCTATTGCTGCACATATTGCTTGCTTATATACAACATTTTGCGACCTGTGTTTGAACGAGCTCAAATCATGTTGCTTTGTCCGTCACGAGTAGTATTCGGAACTTAAGTCTCCCCTTTCAAATCGTGCATCACAACCTTGTCAATAATGCCATGATTATGCAATGACACCAACCCTTATACCTTCTAGAAACAACTATGTGAAATCCTCTAAGGATTGTCTCTTATGTTACATGGATCTCCATTTTGGAGGCAGAATTGTGTCCACATGACACGGGTGCGGGATATGCTTCAAATCCTTCAAAAAAAACACGGATGCGGCTGCTTTCAGCACTGGTCTTTCACTAGCTAAAATCCAATATGGGATTCATCTCAGTAGCAACAAGAGGATGATGTGAAGGGGATAACTGTACCTAGGACAAGCTGTTGAAGCAAATCGCACCAGATCGAAGCACGTAGGAGGGTCACCTAGATTTGTTTCCTAAGCATTTGCTGCTGCCGTTCATTTTACAAGATGAAACTATGGAGGGCTTCAATATGTTTGGCCATTGGTATAATTTAAAACCTTGTTTATATGTGGACTACACTTCTAAAATTATTGGCACTGTTCCAAATCAACATTACATACTTAGGTAATTGTGTGAGCAAAATTAGTGTTATAATGTCATGTAACACATTATAGTTGGGCTATTGGCTGTATAGCCTTTGTTGGGTTATTTATTCCGAATAGTTTGAAGTCTTATTCATCTTATCCATTTATTTGATGCGCAAAATTTATATATAAAAATTATAAGGCCTAACTTTTTAACTCAGGTTCCTATAAAAATTTATTTTGGAAAAAGTATTTAACTTATCCTTGTACCCATACCAAAATTTTGATCCATATTCACGTGTCCTCTTTTGAGATGTTCGACGCCTAGATATACACCAGCATCCGATATCTGCACCCGCATCCGTGTAACATAGATCGTCACTATGAAGCACACTTTTTAATTCAACCCCCACTCCTCCAGAAAACAAAAAAAATTAAGTAGCTTTCATTTTGAGCTTTTAACCTGAATTTTTATGTTCTGGAATGGTATCCACACTAGACTTTTAGCTTCTTGGTTTCCCCTAGTGAGAGGCTAAAAGTAAAAAAAAGTGAGTGGAACTGTGGAAGCCTAAAATGGAATGTGAATATTGCTTCCTTTTTTTGACAAACATTTATTGCTGATTTATAGTCTTGAATCTTACCGTAAAGGCTATAGTCACCATATTATGATTTCCTTGGCTGTTTCATCTAGGGAGTAACAAGTTGTTACATTCAAGTGTATATCTTGTGATGCCGCTTTGTTGTTATGTCATGGTTTCCTTGCCTCTTCTAGACTATTCATTGGTTTGATTATTGTCTTTTCCCTCAGGTACAAGTATGAGAATAATAGAGTAATGGATGCTTCTTCTCCTGATGTAAGCTCACCATTACACTATCAACTTTATGGCAATGGAAAGATAGGAGTAGATGTGCCTTCGAAGGGAAGCCAAAACCAACTTCTTGAAAGACAGGTCATCTTTTTTTGTCTGTAGCCTTTTTTATGTTTCTTTCTCGCCCTTTTAGTTTTGCACTTCTTGTGTAACCTGTGGCTTTGCATATTCCTCTCGGGGTAATATTTTTTGTGTCATGGTTGACACCACCTTGCCGAAGTGTGGACCTTGTGGTAACTCCAGTCTCCATTGTGCAGGCTTCATTTATTCTTCAGGGTGCTTACATTCTTTATTCTAAGTCACTTGGTTCATCTTTGTTTTAGTTGGTTCCTTATTTATCTCATAGTTGATTGTATGGTTGTGACATCTTCCAAATCTTTTGTTTGTCTAATTGGCTTTTGTTTGCTTCTTGTTTGACATCCTACATGTTTTTACTCACAGAAAGCACATGTTCAGCAATTTGTGGCCACTGAAGATGCCCTCAACAAAGCTGCAGAAGCCAGGACTACTTGTCAGAAACTTCTGCGACGTCTGGATGGAGGTGGTGATGCTATATCTTCACAATCAAATGTGGTAGGAAGCACATCACAAAATATGGGCAGTCTCAGGCAATTTGAGGTAATATGAAGTTGGTAAATTGATTTATGAAACAAGGGCTGCAGAAGTTACTAAGTTGAATTCCATGAGCTGTGTAAAATATTTGATATTTTTCATCGTGATGCTCACTGGCCAATGGCTTTGTTCTTTATCCTTTTCCTTGTTTGAATCTTTGGATTCTTAGTTCAATCCACTTCTAGTAGAAGATTATGTTTTGCAACTATTTTGCTTACATTTTTTGTCTATCAAGTGGGATAGGTTAATGTATATTTCTTGATAATATCTTTTATTGTTAATTATGGTTTACTTTGTTGGACATCTCTATGTTTTGGTTTTGAATAGTCTAGGATGTGAATACATTGTGTTCCTCAGAAAAAAGGTAACCCTTTCACATAATTTAGGCACAATTCAGTCATATACCAGAGCTGCCCTGGCCGTAGTCTGCTTAAGTTAGGCATGAACATTCAGAACATTCAGCAAGAGGCTTTTTGTTCCATGTTGGCAGCTTGAGTCTGAGGGAAATGGCTGAACATGCTTGTTAATGGATTATGACAATTGAGGTCTAGGATGTACGGCACTGACCAGCTTATGTTTGCTAACCAGTGCTGCTGTCTCAGTCTGATGTCATCTTATTGTTGTGTCAGCTGAATTTTTTGGTGCATGCGAACAAAGCCATTCACGAATAGCTTGGGCTTATTTTCCTAATAGGATAGTTCAAGACATTTCAACCACAAAAGTTTGGCGAGTGCAATCTATTAAGCACGGGTCTTGTTACATCGATGTCACATATTGTCTTGGGTTTTTATCTTGTCCCACATTTTATTGATTCGGCATCTTCCACCCATTTTTGTCATTGTTGCAATATATCCTCAACTTCATATCACAATCTTCCATTTTAACCCCTACATTACTGGCATTGTTACTTCTTCCCATCTACAGACTTCTTACAAATTAGTTTTTCTCTGTGCAAGGAAATTTTGCCTACGTTAGGGTTGGTACCGCAGTCATTGGACACCGCATGACCATTATGTGGGATCAATTGATCTTGTAGCTTATTGGTTGGAGTAGGCACAATCCAATCATCTTAGAGATGATTACCATTTTAACATTACTTAGATATAGAGAAAGAGAAATCAAACGGAAAGCAACTCCAGGTGATGACAAAGACTTTTAGCGTGGTCCCTACTGTTGGAATTTGTCCCATGTTGGTTAATTATCACCTCAAAAACTAGTATACAAGCTTGGGCGGCCTCTCCACTCATTGCCAATTGGTTTTGACTTTTGAGTTGGATGCTTTAATATGGTATAAGAGCTAGGTTTTCGGAGGATTTTCCCCTTTGTTTGTGCCATAGTTGCACTTTGTTTTGTTTTGTTTTGATCCGTATGTTTCGGATCCTTTGTTCACCTCTCCATGTGCGAGTCAGGGGTCTCACAAGCGGGCGAGTGTTGGAATTTGTCCCACATTGGTTAATTATCACCTCAAAAACAGTATATGAGTTTGGGCGGCCTCTCCACTCATTGCCAATTGGTTTTGAGTTGGATGCTTTAACACCTACCTCTTTGTAACTAAGGAGCACATCCCTGTGATCTTTGCAACCTAAATATTAACAAAAGAAAATGCTAACGTGTGCCCAATAAGCACACGTTAAGGTTGAAAAAGTGTATTGAAATGTGTGAAAAGTGTATAGGGATATGTGAAAGTGTATTGAAAAGTGTAAAAGGTGTATTGGAGTGTGTGTTTTTTTGTTTGCTTGTGTGCTTAATGGGCACACATTAGCAAGACCCATTAACAAATTCTAAGTGCAATCCTTATATGGACGTGTCCTCTACTGCCATCACGACCTAGGGCTCAAGCATTCTAAAGCAGCAATAACTTTTAGTTGATAATTGGTTATCTTGGGCATTATTGATTGTCTGGATTTTGAATGAAAGAAGCAAGGTAATGAGCACATAAATTGACTTGGGTCTAGTCCTCCCTCTCTGATGCCTTTTGGCTTTGATTTGGGAGAATGGTTCCACAACATAACGTCCCTTAAGTTCCTCTATTTTTGGAGTAATAAGTGCAGCTATTTCAGTTCTAAAATTTTTGGAGATCATCCGCTTTGTGCATATATTGCTAGAGGTTATGTCTGTCTCCAGTTTTCTCCCGCCCATAACCACATCGATAAGGAATTACAAGGGTTTTGTTATTGTTGTAGTAGTAGATAATCGGTTATACTTTTGTAATTTGACCTGCTAGAGCTTGTTTCTTAACAGTTATTTCTTCTCTTGGTGCAGTTGGAGGTTTGGGCCAAGGAAAGGGAAGCTGCTGGATTGAGGGCTAGCTTGAATACATTGATGTCTGAAGTACAACGCCTGAATAAATTATGTGCAGAGAGGAAGGAAGCTGAAGATTCTTTGAGAAAGAAGTGGAAAAAGATTGAAGAATTTGATGCCCGCCGATCTGAACTTGAATCCATTTATAATGCCCTACTTAAAGCTAACATGGTGAGATAGCTCTACTTTAAGGATGTCTAATGAAACTGTTAGACAAGGAATGGGTATTCATTAGATACTCATGGCATTGAGTCTGTAATAATATCGCCTTACGGTGGCTGATATTAACATCATCAGTTTGTTGTATCTCTCTTTATCAACTTGAAATTGTTACTTTAGAAAAGATTAGTGCCGAGATAAACGGAATTTGATTTGTCAGAAGGTCGTTATGTACTGAATTCGCAAAACATCTAAAAGCAAAATACTTTATGTTCTTAGCCATATGGTTGCGGGGGAGTGACATCAGAAATCTCTTTGGATTTAGCATCTTGAATAACTTTTTGGAGGTTATTCCTTATATAGAACGTTTCTCTCTTTACAATGTTGTGCTTTAAAGGCTGTTTATGTAGGATGAACATGCATTTTGATACTTTTAGCTTCATTCTTTTGCATGTGATGAGTAAGATGATTCGGAGTTCAATGCTTAGACTCATTTCCACTCAATACACACATTGAGGGTTAATATAACGCTGATGCCTAGTGTGTTTCTTTCATTTTTTTCGCTTATATTTTTTAGCCATAGCTTGTATTGATGCCTAGCTTGTCTTTGTCTCCCACTTTTTTCTGTTTTGTTAGCATATCGTGGTGGTGACAAACTTGCCTCCTAATTAAGGGTTTTCTTAAAATATAAGTAGTGTCCTTATGTTCATTTCTCTCACCTTGCAGGATGCTACTGCGTTATGGGGCCAGCAGCCATTAGCTGCTAGGGAGTATGCATCGAGCACCATTATCCCAGCTTGCACAATTGTTTTGGAGATATCAAATGATGCAAAAGATTTTATCGATAAAGAAGTGTCCACCTTTTATCGGAGTCCAGATAATAACCCCTACATGCTTCCAGCAAACCCACAGGTCTTGAAACCTGTACAATTTTGTGCATGATTTCATATCATATCATTGCTGCTACCTGCAGTACCTTGCGATTATAGTTTCTTAAAGGTGCCTCTTAGAATCTACTGATGGCGAAACATAAAATGTTTCTTGATTTTCATCATGCTCAGTCCTCGCTGCTAATGATTTAAAATTCACTTTGTATTCCTCTTTATGGTAACATATCTAAGTAGCCATCTAAAACTTTTGGGGAAATTGTACCGGAGGTTTCGTTGGCTAGATATAATACAATTCTGGCCACGATATATATATATTTCATTAGATCTGTCGTCGGTCATATGCAATTACATCAAGTCTTTAGTACCAGAAACTGGTGTATGAAGTTGATAGAGTTCAGATCTCTAGTTTTCAGATCTGCCATGATGTGATTACATGTGGCTAATCGTAAATGTGGTTATATTGTTGTCAATTAAGAATTGCTACAGTGAGACTAATAGAATTTAATCAATATATATTACACTATCAATTGCTTCATGCATCTGAAGTCAAGCAGGCGGCTGTAAGAATACTCGGTCAACGTCCTGTTAACCTGGAGAAAGCCATTTAGACGTGTTGCACATGTTATTAAGGCACAAATGGACACATGCCTACTGCAATGATCTTCCATAAAAAGTGTCCTTGATGAAAAACAAACTTTACATGCCAATAGTTCACAACTGCAATTGATATGTTCATCAGCAATTGCCCAGAACTTAAGCTATATGGAATGCGCCATCTGATAATGTAGTATAATTATTCTTTGTCCATTGTCCACTTACAGTGTGATAAAGGTATATTTTGCATTAGTCTTATTTTTTTGGCCTTTCTTTAATGTTTATACATTAGTTATGAATGCTAAAACTCTCTAGTGACCGTTATTTCTGTTCATGCATGTTGTCTTCTTCTGTGCTTAATGTCCTGTGGTTTTTGTTTCAGGCGCTCTTGGAAGCTATGGGTGCTAATGGATCTACAGGACCTGAAGCAATCACTGCTGCAGAAAAGAGCGCTGCTCTATTGACTGCAAGAGCTGGTGCTAGAGATCCATCTGCAATTCCTTCCATTTGCCGCATTTCCGCTGCCCTTCAATATCCTGCTGGTCAGCTTCGATTCATATTTTCAGAAATAAGCCTCAGTGTACTGCATTTGGATGATGTCTTTGTCAGTGTAGGCTAACATCCCAAAAGCTTTATGCCACGCTGAAGGCTGCTTTGATATATTCACGTGTCTTGATTTAGTGTCTCGGCATTTTAACAAGTTTCCAGCGGCTATGGGACCATTCATTTGCGAATTTTAAACTTGTGGTTACCATACACATGATTAATTCCTATCAGCGGTTTGGTGTTGATCATAAGGGAACCTTGCATATATCCTATCTAGTGAGGGGGACAGGGTGCGTCTAGAACAACAATGCTTCAATGTAAAGGAAACTTTGTCCAAACAAGTTTGATGTCTGGACTGGGTAGATGTGGCCTTCACAGATTTGTTCCTATTCTAACAATAATCATTTGGAAGTGAAAGATCTAAAAAGATATCACATTTAACGAAAACTTGAATCCAAATAAGATGTTTTGTGCTCTAGAATTGGGAGCCGAAGCAATTATTGATCCACCAGTTAGAAGCTGATCCTGGTGACAATATTAGGAGAAAAATTGCCATTATGGGGATAAATTTTCATAAAAACCTAGAAATAATTCTCCTCTCCTTCCCAATTTTTATGGCCTACTGGCAAAACTTAACAGTTCACTAAAGAAGGAAATGGCAGAAACAATGCCAAAATGCTATGAAGTGCTTCGAGTATTTCCCTTATATTCTTCTACTCATTCTTACCATTTCTGGCCAGGTTTGGAAACTTCAGATGCTGGTTTAGCATCGGTATTAGAGTCACTAGATTTCTGTTTGAAGCTTCGTGGGTCTGAGGCTTCTGTGTTGGAGGACTTAGCAAAGGCCATCAATTTGGTCCATATACGACGGGATCTCGTTGAAAGTGGTCATGCATTGTTAAATCATGCTTACCGTGCACAACAAGAATATGAAAGGTACTGCAGAACCTTTTTTCACCTCATATAGTCATGCAGGCAATCATACAATATTTACATCTGAAAGGTTTGCATATCACCATGAGAAACTTTTTCCAAGATGCCTATTCATTTCATAAGTAAAAAAGGAAACCCAGTAACCCATCGAATATAGAATTGTTTATTGCTATTAATATTTCGAGCTCAGGCACACCCTTTTGAGGTTTGGTATGGTGGTTTTCGGAGCTTCCTAGTAGAAGCTATCATAAAGTCTCCGCCGTGGTACCTCTCTGCATTATGTTGTTTGTGAAAAGAGAGGAATTTTAGATCTCTGTAGGATGTGAAAGTTCCATTCCAGGCTTGAAAAGAATGGCCCTTTCAAACTTGTTTTGTTTTGTTTTTGGCAAGGTCTTCCCTTGCCGATGAATGAATTTGTTGAATTTCGAGGGATTTGCGTGTCCCTGTATATGTTTGATGGGTATGGTGGTTTTAGGTAGTATAGTTAGTTGCTGGACTTTAATGTGCTGCTGTGCCTTGTTTTTTGGATCTCTGATTTCATCTGCCTGATTGTTTATATCTCGCATTTGTATGCGATTTAGTATGAGATATGGCTAGCTTACTCTTGTGTTGTTCTCTTAGTTGAGAAAGTTATGTCTGGGGGCTGTTAATGTATCTGGCCACCAAAGTGCCTTTGGCCATCTATATTGATGCACATGGCCATTCTCACTCTCTCTCTCTCTCTCTCTCTCTCTCTCTCTCTCTCTCTCTCTCTCTCTCTCATACACATGCAGGCGCGCTCCAGACCCCTGCCGCCTGGGATCTACAAATACGAAAATTCAGTTGTCATTGCTTATTTTCTTTTTGTTTTTAACCTTGATGTTTTTTTGACTTACATCCTTGCAGGACAACTGATTACTGTTTGAATTTGGCTGCTGAACAAGAGAAAACTGTCATCGAAAAGTGGTTACCTGAACTAAGGAGTGGAATTATGAATGCTCATAAATGCCTCGATGACTGCAAATATGTCAGTGGTTTGGTATGTGCTATCGTTCATTGCTTAAACCTGGTTGATCTTGATTTCTATCTCACCGTTTTGATTTTCATATTCTTCGAAGTTTCATATGCTGAGATCTTTATGCAGCTTGAAGAATGGTGGGAACAACCAGCATCGACTGTTGTTGATTGGGTTACAGTTGATGGGCAAAACGTTGCTGCTTGGCATAACCATGTGAAGAAGCTTCTTGCCTTTTATGACAAGGAACTTCTTTGAATCATTGAGTTTCTCCTGAAGTATCCCTCATTTACGTCTGTTCTTTTTCCACTTCATCACCAATTTGGGTTACCATCTAAATCGGAGATGCGTGTTTAAGCAGTTCATAACCCCGATATAGAAGCAGAGTAAAGTGGTGGCATTGGTCGGGGATACGAGTTGAAATTCTGTATGGGAAATGAAACGGGACAGCTGGGGCAATCACTTCCCTTCCTCCTCTCTTGTTCACTTTGTATAGATGGTTTACCTTCCGAAGAATCATATGTATACTAGGCGATTAATAGTTCTTGGATCCTGGGTAATCTCTTCTACAAAGATTACTATTTATGCCATAAAATTCCGCCTGATTTAACTGTAGAGACCGGAAGTGTGATTTATTGTAGATATTTTTTTGTTTGTACCTTGTTCTTCTGTCCAGTGTGGTTTGCTCTGATTTAGTTCAAGCATATTGTATCTTGCAAACAGTCAAGACCGTGGTAGAAAATGATTGTTGATTTTGTTAGGTTTTTATTGTTGTTGAAAAAACCGATGTTTTCCTTGATCAGCGATTACAGACTTGATATTTCATGTTGGACCTCAAGCAGTATGCTTCGTTTTTCTTCTGTTTTCTCTCCCAGCCTTTTTACTGTTTCCTTGGAATTCAGATCCTATAGTTGTTGCCTGTTGGATGAAGTAGAAGGTTTCCTCTCAGTTTTTACCTCGGTAAAAATAACCTATCAGCTAGTGACGACCTTCTCTGAGCGTGATCAAACGTCTTGAGGAGCCTCAACGCGTTTTCCCATGAGGGTTTGATCGATTCATATCGTAGACTTCAACCTCACCAATGGTTTTGTGAGAAGAAACCAGGGTACGTTTGGTTCATTAAAATGAAATGGACACAGGCATGTAATTGAGGGTTCCGTAATGGCAGCAAAATGAATAAGTCGTTTTCGGTGCTATTAGTAATTTTGGAGTTGCAGAAGTAATCAGAAAGGGAACGTGGAATCTAATGAAAATAATCATTATGAAATAGGGCGAGAGAATATTAATTTTTCGACCCATCACCAAATCGGAATCCTGGCTCCATCCATGGAATCAATGCTATGTTGCCTGCATGATGTGAATTGTATGGCCATGGGAACCAACAAGATACATCACTATCGAATGAAGAAAACCCCCAAGTTACCCAACCTCTATTTATTCACATGAATCTTAGGATCTTTTTTTCAGTTCTTTTTTTATACTAAAAGACAACCACCTTGTTTGGAACATGTTTTAGAAACATGTTTTGGAAACAAACTCAAAAAAGTGGTGGGACCCACTTTTTCTCTCTCTAACTTTTTAATCATTACTTTCATTTCTCACTCTATCTCTCTCCTCCTTTTTTCTCTCTCCACAATTATTACTCTCATTTCTCTCTCTACCTTTTTCCAAATTTTTCAAAAATACTTCTCCAAAACACAAACCAAACAAAGCGAACGTTTTTTTGGTACCTTTTTGCAGTAACCCCAACATACGATCCTAGTACAACAAAGTCACATCCCTCCTCCTCCTACATCCTCAATTTTTGATTTCGTACGGACGAGGAATTAATGTTAGAAATCCATTCACATATTGTGTCCCGCACGATATTAGGTATGCAAACACCACATGCAGGTATTGGTTGTGGTGGTTCTGGATTGAGATCCCAGACCATAGTTTGCTATATTCATTTATGACGGGCAGGGATGGAGTCAGAAGGGGGCCAGTACACCACTACAAGGAAAAAAAAAACCTCTAGTATTATATAGAAAAAAAAAATTGTACGAATTATATAGGCTTGCCTTTGCAAAGTTATAGAATTGATGGGTAGATGAAAGTTATAGTATTCGAGGAGAAGGTTGACCTTTCTCAACCCATTACAGAAAAATTCAAGAGTTATCCCGTCTAAGTAAGTTAGTCTGAATGTTAATAAAATTCAAGGGTCGAGAGAGAGAAACCGTTTTCTCCTAAGAGGTTGTTCTAATGTTCTTCTATTACGCTTGGATCTATTATCTTATTTATCGATATGGATCCGGGTTATAATAGACTTCATGTATATGTAATTTTCTGAGTATGATTTTGGCAGTGATAAAATATGATGTTCTAGGTTCTTGATTTATACGGAAACATTAAAGAACAAACAACAACAACAATAACAGAACCCATCTAGTCCCTGATTAGCCGATCATTGGAGGTATGGCGGGGAGACGAGGCTAATTTGGTTTGGACCATATGCATATACACATCTAAAGTCTAAAAACACCCGTGAAGGAAGAGAAAATCTGCTGACAAAAGCAGTCGCTTTTACTAGTAGACAAATGTGTATTTCCTTGTCACGTCCTTAGTGTATGGGGCCGTTTAGCAGCCTCATTATGCAGAACTAACGTTCAGTATCGTATGGTGGAAAAATAGCACGGGATAGGGGAGAGAGTATTTTGTAAAACAATGACATCACGAGCATGCTGACGTGGTGTCACTGATCCAATCATGTCCAGCCTTGTGTGCCCGGCGTGGGTTCCATGGCCAAGCTGGCCAACTACAAGATTGACAGCTCAGCCTCGGGCATATACGGTCAAACAAGAACGGATTGGTAATATCGCATATTAGCACGCCATGTGGTATCACCATTTCATAAAATCTTATGTTGAGATGTAGACAACTGCCGGACTGCGATTTTGAGGCGAGGAAATGTACCACATTGTCGAGCTCGGTTAAGTATATTTTGCATTTTTTTTTTTATAGATATTCTTAAAAAAAAAATTATAAGACAATAGTTAAAATGTAAGAACAATTTTCATTCCAAAAACACTAAATTATGGTGAAATATACCGTGAGATAATGATATTGCGTTCGTCAAATGATATGATAACAACAATACTCAAGATTGATTTTTCAATTTATCAAAACCGTCCCATAAAAATTCGAATGACTGGATTTAATCATGAAAAAATCTTCGAACCAAAATTTCTTTTATAATTTGTCCCCTCCCAATTATGAAGTCAACTTTTGCTGAGATTACCAAGCCTAGAACTTGAGATCAGAGAGTGTTGTGACTTGTGACATGATGTTTTTGGTCTTTTGTTATTGTTGATCACGAAAATGATAGCACTAATTTCAGAATTAGGCCAATCTCGACCCCACCGGCTCAAACTTCTGCCAAATGAGGCAATTCTGGTGCTTAGGGGCAATGCCCGTGACTCTTTTTGTTCCTTGTAGACTGTCCCAAGAAAATCTTTTGACATTTGTGTACCCATTTGTGTGTGCTTTTTGTTGGTTAAATTGTGGTTACAGCTAACTCTCCAAATACCAGGCGCTAAAAGCATCAAAATATAGCCTCTGGATTCTAAGCGTTTCTTTCAACAAAAATTTAGGTCTTACAAGCGAAATCAAAAGTTGTGACAAACAAATTGACCCAACTTGTAATTAAAGCTAGCTGTGTTAAAAGCATCCGAATTTGAGATTCTGGATTATGAATGCTATTTTAAGGTTGTTTAAACTAGGGGTGGGCATCGTGTGTGTCGTGTTGTGTTCGTATCATGTCGTCTAGTATTCGGGTCAGAATTCTCTCAATCCTAACCCGACTTGTTTTGCTTTTCGTGTTATCGTGTCATGTGATATTCGTGTCAGAAATAGCTGACCCTAACCTGCTAACTTTGTGTCGGGTTATCGTGTCCTTTCATAAATTCCCGTGTCCTGTCCTGTCGTATCGTGTCGTGTTTGTGTCAGAATTCTCTCAACCCTAACCCAACATGTTTAGTTTACTGTGTTGTCGTGCCATGTCATATTCATGTTCTGTGTAAGAAATAGCCGACCCTAACCCGCTAACTTCGTGTCGGATGCGTGTCGGGAATTTCCACCCCTAGTTTAAACCTTATAAGCGACTAGAATCCAAAGTTGCAACAAACAATTTGACATGACTTTCCTAAAGAAAAAAAAGGGCTAAAACTTTAGACTTATAAGCAAGCTGCAGCCTGCAGTAAACACCCCCTTTGCCTGCTTGGAAATCCAGTTACCATTCACAAGATGTATATAAAGAGAGCAGTGGAACAGCCTCACATTGCTATACGAAACGAGAAAGCTGGTTTTAAGGCTTCAGCCCAAACCTGGTTTCTTTGAAGCTCCTGCTTTCCCACAATGTAATCTGCACTTTCAAAATTTTCCTCCTGATTTTTCATATAGAATCCTTGATAAGAAAAAAAATGTCACGGTGGCGTTTTCCAAAATTTAAGCCATGCCGTAAAACAACAAATCAGTACTCGTCACGCCATTCTATACGGATTTTCGGTACACCTTCTTTTGTGGGTAGCATTGCTCTACATGAATGTCCTTACTGCTTGCTACTAGTCCACCAGTTTGGACAGCCGACAGCATGTTCATGCATGAAAACACTCCCACTAGGTTACTACTTTGTCGTAGCTCATGAAATTTGTGGTGATAGATGAGCAATATCTATGAAATTTGTGGCCATTCAAATGGGTCTCGTGAACCAACTGGGACCCAGGGGTGCCCGGCCCCTGCACCGCTCCAAATGTACGTTGTCACATATAGTACCGTACCATATCGGCCAATACGCCCAAAAAGTTAAAAATTCACGACCGCTACACCCGATTCCAGCGATATATCGTTCAATACGCCGGTTCTCGATACACAGATACCGCTATTTAAAACTATGAATACTAGTTTTTTAAGTCAATTTGAAAAATTCTATGACGGAGTATGCCAAGAAACTTTGCCGTGCATTTAGTGATTACAGCCTTTAGTGTGGCATTGGGAGCAAGCATTGCAGCTGTGCACCAGGCATGTATCTCATAGAGCTTATCCAACCATTTTGATGGACCCTACAACTACCGCGCGCAGATAAAAAAAAATCTTAAAATTCCTCCATATGTGGGGAAAAAATCCTTAAAATTTCAAGTTAATTATCAACTATTTTTTGGCCACGTGTATAAAATTACCTAGCAACTACATATACAATCTAATATTTTCATTGGCATAACATATATAACAATGTCTATGCCGAGCAAAAAAAAAAACATATAACAATATATATTTATGAAATATACTTTTCGTTATCAATGTAGTAACACATGGTTCGGCTCCAGCTACATACAAATTCTGCGTCCGCCACTGCTGGGACCCAAATGCTCCTAGAGGCAATCCTAACACCAGTGACCAAACAAACAAAAACAAAGAACCAAAGTAGCAAATAAGATTCGGCTCCAGCTACATACAAATTCTGCGTCCGCCACTGCTGGACCCAAATGCTCCTAAGGCAATCCTAACACCAGCTACCAAAAAAACAAAAACAAAGAACCAAAGCAGCAAATAAGCTGCTTCATCTATTTATCCACCTTTCTATTCCAATATTTCCTTTTCTTTTTGTGTTTTTTGGTGGCAAAGAAAATAGCCTACATTGTACATTCAGTGTATGCATCTGCTTTTTAGTTGACTGGTTTCTGCATGAATCATATAGAGAGACTTGTTGGGTCATCTTTAAAAAGGTAAAAAGGTATCCATTTCCCTTTCTCATACAGCTAGAAGCACGCATAACAAGTAAATTTCAATTACTGTTTACTAGTGGTTGTATACATATGAAGAGCTTGTGTGCTTGACATCCTCAATCATGTATACTTGAGAGAGTGTTCAAAAGGGATGGTAAATCTCAGAATGCCTTGGTTTCTGACCATAATTGTGCTCATTTTCGCATTTCATAATTTTTCAGAGGCTGAGCATGGTAACAAGAAGCTCCCCTCTGCTGTTGTTGTCGGCACGGTTTACTGTGACACTTGCTTCCAACAAGGTTTCCCCAAAACCAGTCACTTCATTTCAGGTTCATTTCCCAATTCTCGTCTATTTTAAATTTCTTTCCATTCTCCCCATTTGGTTTTCCTTTCTTTCCCAATCTGTTGTACTTATTGGGTTTGTGAAGCCTGGTTCGGATTAGTTTGCGCTTCGCTAACTATTCGGTTGGGAGGGCTCTGGGAAGGGTACTATGTTAATTGGAGATGTAAATCATAGATTATAGATACTTGTTATCCGCAGCAGCCGATGTATCTCTTGTAATCATAAATAATGGAAACCGTGGATGACTCAAAATATATAGTTGGGGGAACCACATAACAATCTGTCTTTTCTGTTCTCATTCTTTATTCGATTGCTCTTTGAGCATTATGTGATCTGGGGTTTGGCCGATTTCTCAACAATACTGCAATATGTGATCTGACCATTTTTCCTTCCTGTGCTTAGGAGCATTGGTTGCAGTAGAATGTGGAGGAACAAATTCAAATCCCAGTTTCCATGAGGAGGTGAAAACAAATGAACATGGAGAATTCAGAGTCCATCTACCTTTCTCGGTATTAAAACATGTCAAGAAAATCAAGGAATGTTCAGTGAAGCTAATCAGCAGCAGCGAGCCGTACTGTTCGATAGCCTCAACAGCAACAGCTTCATCTTCACTCCATTTGAAATCAAGAACCAAAGGAACTCACATTTTCTCAGCTGGTTTCTTCACATTCAAGCCTTTAAAACAGCCAACATTGTGTGACCAAAAACCAAGTACTTCCAATTCCAAATTGAATTCTAGGGAATTCTCAACTCCAATTCCAGGAATTCCTAATTTCACTCCAGCTACTGAAGACCCTTTTGAAACATCTGAATTGTCAAAGGGAATTGTAGCCCAACAAACCTTTTTCCTAGGAATTCCAGGACTGCCACCAAATCCATTCAGGCGACCGCCCACTCCATTCCGGCCACCCTCTTCAATGTTTCCTCCTAATCCTTTCCTGCTACCGCCTTCTGTTCTCCCTCCTTCTAACCCATTACAGCCACCGCCTTCAATAATACCTCCTAACCCATTACAGCCACCGCCTTCCATTCTTCCTCCTAACCCACTTCAGCCACCGCCTTCAATATTTCCACCTAACCCTTTGCAGCCACCGCCTTCAATATTTCCACCTAACCCTTTGCAGCCTCCGCCTTCACCGCCTTCGATATTCCCTCCAAACCCATTTCAGCCACCACCTTCACCGCCTTCGATATTTCCTCCGAACCCCTTTCAGCCACCTCCTTCACCACCGCCTTCCATGTTTCCACCAAACCCATTCCCACCAGTACCAGGTTTGAGTCCACCATCCCCTGGCATTCCGCCATCTCCTCCCTTAAAGAAAACCTCTCCTTGATTAAATAGTCTCTATTTGAATAATAAGCTTGGTTTTGTTTTGTTTTTTTGTTGTAGTCGTTTGGGTTATGATAAAATGTTCTTGAGACTTTGTATCCATGTATTGGATGTTTATAACTTGTATATCAGCATATTTGTACCATTGAATAATGATGAACTAGTTAATTTATAATTCCACTTAACTCACTCAACTAGGCATGTTGACTAATGAGGGGCAAGAGGACCCTTTTAACTCACACATACCCAAACTTTCTGCCGTGGGAAGCCAACCCACGACGCTGAAGCCTCACCCATCCTTCAGACGGGCCCAACGGCATAAAACATCTAGTCCCGTTTCATGGTTAAAGTTGGGCCATTTTTTTTTCTTTCTTTTTTAACGTGAGTAGCTCTTTGAATGCCCTTGAATGTAATATTATTCCTTTCTTGCCAAAGGAAGTAAACCATGACTGCAAAATCAAGCTGAGGACATTGGAGAATGACTTCCCACCCACAGAACATTGGAGGATGTTGAACCTAAGCTTGAGGAGTTTTCTCCAACTCCATGAGCAGGAGTTTCATAGTCCCAAGGCATAAGTTCTTGATTACTTTACTCATGACTCCTTTGAACATATAGGCCAAAGAGAATTGGGCTTGGACACACTAGCCCATGCCAAACAACACAGATTATGAACATCAGAAGTAAAAATCCTATGAGTACGCACACCTGCATACGTCAAATGCACGGATGGTGCATCTTAATTGTCCATTAGCATTTTCGATGGTCCGGATGTTAAATACTTTTTGATCGGTAACAATTAACTCTTACCAGTCAAAGAGTGTTTAAAATCCGGACAGTCGATTTGTTGAAATGAACTGCTAAGATGCGTTCATTCATGTGACGTACGCGAGTGTGCATACCTATGGTCGGACTGTATCTGAAGTAGTACATACGACCAACTAGGAAGAATCCGAAGAATTAATCATGTCAGTTGGCTTAGTGGTTCTGTAGTAGTACTACACTACGTACTCTGAGTCTGAGGTTACGGGTTCGAATTCTATTGGGAGTATGATACTCATTTTGATTGGTTGGGAGGGAATAAGGATAAAAATAAGTTCTATACTGTCTATCATACGACAAAAGGATTAAAAAAAATAGAAATAATTAAAAGCATTCTCTCTATTGTTGGCATGTGCGTTTCTCCAAGGAGTGCCAGTTTCGAAAACAAATCTACCAAATAAGAACATTTGAGAAAAGGCTAAAGACAAGTCATCAGATAAATTAGGCAATCCTTCTCAATTCCAATATGTTTCCAACACTAGAGCTAGAATGGGTTATTACTCAATCTGATACAACCTCAAACATCAAACAAATGGCCAGTTGGTGTACACAAACATTGTTACTTCAAATTGCATCAATAAAAAAAGGCCATATCCACTTATCCAGCACCAGGCTCCGGCTTATAGGTCAGCCTAAAGGAGGACGTAAGACACCATCGGATCTTGAAGTACAACTATGAACAGCAAAGCAGTACTCGCTTTCACTTTCAGGAGAGAAGGATCTCAACTGTCTCAGTTCTTTTCTCTCTTTAACAGCCTGTCTCAGTTCATTGCATCATAATCATCAAGCTTGTCATTGTACTCCATCACTTTTCTCTTTATCTTTGATGAATCTACCCAAGTGATGAAATCTTCCATATTTCTCGTAACAAGAAATGCTGGGTCTGTAACTGTCTCTGGACCCACTCGGATATGCCCTTGTTCTATATATGTGACTGCTTCTTTGAGGTGTTCAGCAAATTTCAGCTGCACTAACACAGTTGCGAGCCTACGCCTACAAAAGAATTTAATGCACAATACAAGAAGAATTAACTTATACGAGTAACTTTTAACACAAGAAACAAAAAATTATGGGCTGCAAACAGGTATGTCATAACAGGTAAATGCGCGAATGACACACCAACAAGGGAAATCATCTCCAAAAATGTCAGAAAATTTTATATTCCTCGACAGTCAAAAGAGAAAGAGTACCCACATAATTCAATTGTTCACAAAATACTACTCTCTCCATCCCATATTTTTGGTCCACCTTTCCATTTTTGGAAGTCCCAAAATAGTTGTCCACTTTGTTAAACAGTGAGGAAAATTTGGTGCATTGTCTTTTTTGCCTTCTCCCATATTCAAAATTCAACTATAAAATTGGAGGGAAGTACATTGTAGTTCCAAAAAGTACATTGTATTTCAAAAGAAGGGTAATTTTGGAGAGTTATATATTATGAAGAGTAACGATGATGTTCCCTTAATATGTTGGAATTCCAAAGCATGAACAAAATTATGGGACGGAGGGAGTAGTAACCCTGAAATGCTGTAACAGAGAACCATTATGTACTATGTAGATATCAACTTGATTAAAAATTATACAGCTCACTTACCGGCAGAAGGACGGAACTGATAATTGTTCACACTTTCGCAAGGTTTTTGTAGGTATGACACCAATATTATACCTGGATTGCCAACAAACACTTGTCAAATAAAGTTCTCAAAGTAAAAGCAAGGAAAGAATGCCATATACTCAGTTAAACGAAGAGGTTGAATGTCCTATAGTAGTGTACGTCCTGAATTGCATTTAAACAAAAAGGCACTTCCGTGACACAATTAGTTCGAATATAAGTCACCTCCTTCCATTGGTCTTCCTCAAGTTATTCTTTTCCCATGCCTTGTACTGCTCTTTCATCTATGTATACTTAACAACACCATCCTCTCTGCGGACTAAAACGAGGAAGGCATACCAAAGCATGGTAATCCATTTGTTGCCTCTCATTAATTAAACCTTGGGATGCCATTCAGTATTTCAGAGCATTATCAAGAGTTTGAAACCAATTTTTTTCCCAAAGGGGTATCTTAGTCCGCAGAGACGACCCCACAGGAATTGTAATCGATCCCAAGCTCGAATTCATGAATAAAATAGGCCCTTACGAAATGTGTCAATCATTGATTCGAGACAAGGATGTGGGGTGAAAGAGACAATGGTTGTAAGATTGAAAGTGCAAGGAGGAATATCCAGGCATTTGCACAACTTCATATAAGGATTCCACAGTGACTGTCAAATCAAGTCCTTATAAAGCGTCATGTAAGAATGGATACATTTTAGACGTCATAAGTCGTAACAAAAATAGATAACTAATGACCAATAAATAAATGCCTGATCAGAACACCAACTAAAGTAAATGGAAGATTAATCTGGCCGTGGAAGATCATTAATATCCAGGCATTTGCACAACTTCATATAAGGATTCCACAGTGACTGTCAAATCAAGTCCTTATAAAGCATCATGTAAGAATGGATACATTTTAGACATCATAAGTCGTAACAAAAATAGATAACTAATGACCAATAAATAAATGCCTGATCAGAACACCAACTAAAAGTAAATGGAAGATTAATCTGGCCGTGGAAGATCTTTTTTTTTTCTCTGATAAAAAAAAAAACATGAGAACTGAAATAAGAACGACAAGAATGCAAATTTTGTCAGCTTGGGTGCCAAATCTGTCACACAGCAAGCAAGGCTGGCCCGATCATAAAAAGAAAAAAGGCTGGTCAGCCCAATGTGCGATAAGCAAAGGGGTTCTTAAGCTGGTGTCTCAGTAATGATACTGATTTTAAACAGCGGTTAGATTTTAACTGGCTTGTTACAAAATTTAAATTTGGCAATGTGATGAAAGCTGAAACCGAGGTAGGCCACCTAAATCCAAGCATATGAATGAGAAACCTTTGAGTTATGGTCCACTTTTTTAAATCCAACCAATAACTTGATCAATACTGTAAATGAAGGTTTAAAAGGGATCAATTTGGTAAGTATAAACAGGTTTGAAGTATAGAATATTCAAATTGTATGGTGCAACCTACTGCAAGCAAGAATCATAACCTAAAACATACCCAAAGCATCTCCCCCAACTTTCAAACAATTCAAAATATTTAAACTCTACACATAAACACCAAACGCTCTGCATGACAACACAATATCTATGCAAAAGCCAGATGAAATAGTTTCAACACAAAACAGCGTTTAAACCCCGAACCTTTTGAAGGAAAAACAATAGAATTAGTCGGTTAAAACTCACAGCTTTTCCAGAAGAGCATCTGTCATCTCGATGCGATAAGGGTCTCTTGGGTCCCTCTGCTTCAATACATTCACTAGTTTATGGACATTCCTCGCTAAACTCAAATACCTAATTAATTGCCAACAAAAATAATATGTAAACAACATGCAAAGGAATTGCAACAATTAGAAACTTATCAATCAATTAACTCTCCATTCCAAATTACACAAAATCAATATTTTCACAATTTTATAATCACCACTAACAATGCCAAAGTTAATCCCAAATAGGGCACTAAAAATGGCATCGCCAAAATCTGGCATTGAGTTTTGCACAAGGGTGGAGTGAGGAAATCGGTCCAAAATCCCATGCCAAAGTCAAAAATTGGCAAAATCATCTCCACCTTTTGCCAACTGCAATGTCAAATTTTGGCAATGCCATTCTTGGTACCAAATTTGGCATCAACTTTGGGAATAGCCAAACTTGTCACATCATCCGAGCCATTTGATTTGCATTGTAAAATGACTGGGTTTGGTCCAATGGCCTGCTTTCGAGATTATGCAAAAATGACACCAAGCCGGTGTAGTAGCATTGCTTCGGCAATGCCATTTTAGAACCAACTGGTGGACATGCTCTTGATTTTACCATTCTCGAGGCTGAATTATGACTTTGGCACAAAAGCAGACTTGCTATAAAGTCGTTAATTACGATTAATATAGCAGTTACCAACACTAGTTTGGGACAAAACCCCCAATAGCAAATTACAAATCTATCGAATTAATTCATTCTGCAGTCACAAAATAAGCACTAGAATGAGCACTTCGAGATATACGTATATATATATATATATAGATAGATAGATAGATAGATAGATAGAGAGAGAGAGAGAGAGGTGTTTGGTACTTCTTGTAATCGTCTCGATCGGTGAGATGATAACGCTGCATAACCTGACTCTCCCTGTGTCCATCTTCTCTCTTCCATTCTAGGAAATTAACCTTCTTCAACAGCTTCTTCTCGTGAAACTTGAGCTTCCTTGTACTCATCTTCTCCTTCCTCTGTTACAGTCCACATATTTAGAGAGAGAGAAGAAGAAGAAGAAGAAGGAGGAAGCTAGGGTTTAACTTCAGACAGAAAAGGGTTTTGGATTTGTTACAACGTGATGATTTTTTGGTTTCCAAGATGGGCCGAGTACCCATAAGTATATTGCTGTTCAATTTTGCGGGCTAAAACTGGCCCATATTGTAAACATTTACTCAATGTAACCTGGATTGGTAGGCCCAATTCCACCTACTTGTGATGAAGTGTCTCAGGTTCCGTTTGTTTAGTAGCCGAATCAAGCTCGAACGAGGCTCGAATAGTTCGTGAATGGCTTAGTTCATTTGCAGCTCTAGTTTCTGCTTGATAATCATTTTTATTATTGCGTTTAGTTTTTGTAGTTTATTGGGTAGACTCGACAACAGGAATATAAAATGTAAAAAACTATGATAAAAACCTTAAAAAAGATCATTAAAGACAACAAAATTCAAAACATACAGATTATTTAGATATTTTTTACTTTTCTAAAACTTTTTCATTTTGCTTCATATCTACAAAATTTGACACAAAATCAATTTTGTTAAATAAAGAGAGTTTATAATTCGATAACAAGTTGGGCCAAACCACCCCTTACGTCCGTCCTTCTCCTTCTCTTCTTTCATTACTTAAGCTTATTGACTACAAATACGAAATGAATCTGATCAAAATGATTTTCTGCATGGATGCTCTTCTCAACGAGTTATACAAATTGAACAGTTCCGATTACTTAAGCTTATTGACTACAAATGAAACTACATCACTTGGTTCTGTGATATACAAGAACTCAATCTTCTTCACCTCCTTAAGGGTTCATTGTTCCATTAAACTTCTCCTTGCATTCAATGTATTGACATCTAAAGTGATGGAGTACTACTGAAGATACACATAAAGGCTATCTAAGAAGCACGGGTACCGGTACGCGGTACGGGTACGCGATACGGAAAAAACCTAAAAAAGTAGGGTACGGGTACGGTTGGGTACGTAAGTGTAAATTTTAATTTTTTTTCCCTATTTTACTATGTTCTATTGCACAAACTAAATAAAACACTCATTTTACCAACAAAAAGAAGCATAAATAAGAGTTAAAGAGTTCATAAGTGCATAGATGAAACAAGTGCAATGTCAAACAAGTGCAATGTCGTTTTAGAGTTAATACTTAATAGTTACCGACTTTTCACGCTTATGGCATGTCCTCAACTTCTTCTGGCTTCACCTCCACAATTGAGCCTTCAATCTTCGCAGTGACTCATATGAGAGGAGAGAAATTGATACTCAGTAACTCAGATGAGAGGACAGAGAGAATGCGAGAGAGAGAGAGAGAGCGAGAGACAGAATACGAGAGAATACGAGAGAGAGAATACGAGAGAGAGAGAGAGAGAGAGATAGATACAAACCAGATTCGCAGTGGTGTAGTCGCTGAGGAGCTCAGAGCTCTCGTATATGGCTATGGCTGCTGCTGTAAAAGATTTGAGCCCTAATCTAAAAGAATACGTCTGCTGTGGTGTTAAAAGGCATAAGCAATTTCACATTAACCCCTTAAATTTTGAGTTGCTTCATTCGAGTCCCTAAAAGTTTTTAAAAGATTACATTTTCACCCAAACGTACCCAGATCTGTACCCAATCGAAGTACCCAGCCGTACCAGGAATAGTGCAAACGTACCCGGTACGTTTTTGCCGTACCCAGCCGTACCTGTACCCGTACCCGGTACTCGTACGGCAACATTTTCGGAGTACCCGTGCTTCATAGAAGGCTATTCTCCAACTTTTCACCAATTAGGCATGAAACAAAATTAGGCTTAAGGCATACAGAAGTACCTGTCGTCTTGTTGTTGAGGAATTACACAACCTGCTCTCAGGATGAATAGAGTACCACAGGCACTGCAAACAATCAAAATAAAAATTGAAGCAAGCAAATGTAAAAATTTCAAAAGTTATCAACAAATGCATCATATCCAGTCACTACCCATATTTGGATCCTCGAAATTTTTGTGGATGAGGAGCTTACCAATTAGAAAAATAGTTAGTATTAAAGCAAGCTTAAGGTAAAAGGACACAAATTGTATTAGGGTAAATTTCACTGACCTCCCCTGAGGTTTCTGACAAATGCAAGGACCTCCACTGAGGTTTCTAAAATATCACTAACCTCCCTTACTTTTGAAACTATTATCAAGATTCCCCCATCTGTTAACTTTTCATCCAAAAACCGTTAGTTTGACAATGAAATGACGAAAATGCCCTTTCCTTTTGCCGCTTACCATCTCTATTACCCTTCCCCATTTGAATTGTATATATTCATATATGATATATGTATATTTATATA
>JAXBDA010003833.1:0-32237 GCA_036023075.1 Gaultheria prostrata | reverse complement strand
TAGTGAAGTTAGAATAGAGAGTCTGATTTTTTGAGTTTTTGAAAAAGTGACTTGCTAATTTGTAAAAGGTGTTTTTGAGGTTAAATTTGGTCCAATTTTTGTTGAGGCTGATGAGGATGCTCTAAGTCAGCGTCCTCAATTGGCTGAGCCAAAGAAAGATGCATAAAAATAACTTTCCATTCTCACTGGCCTTGCAATCGTCCATGAGGCATTATACTCGTACTTTGAATCAATTCTAGCAAACATTAGTAATGTATCCTTGGTCCAGGCGAAAGATATCTAAGGGAATCATTAACACATTTTAATTCCAGGACAAGGCTCATAGGCAATGAATGCGAAACGCTGAATAGATACAATTTGGAGAAGATAAAACATCTTTTCTTTTTTTCTTTTTTTTTCCTTTTAAGAAGAAGAAGATAAAACATGTAGTACATTGAGAATTTGACAATCAGACTCAAATGAAAGAGGGGCCAAAGGAAGAAGAGGATGCCAAAAACTGAGACTTAACAGCAAATCTCAAAAGAAGACATGATTTGCCAACACCTGAATCTCCAATGAGCAAAAGCTTAAAAAGGTAGTCACTGCAAATAAGAACAGAAGGCTATATAAGTCCATAAAAGATTGAAGAGATTACAGGAAGAGAGAATAATATAATATCTATTTTGTAACAATATATCGACTAGCTTAGCACTAAAATTACCAAGTTTGAACTCTTACATTCATCAAACAATACCATATTCTGTAATTTGTTACTTGGAAAAAGGTAGGAGAGAAAAGCAAAAACTAAGACCCTGTTAGGAGACTAAATGCAAGAGCATTAACAAGAAGACCGGAGAGAACACAATACTCCACTCAACTGCCAACTTACACAAGAGCTCCATTGTTTGGGACCTAACATCCAGTAAACGGACATCAATCTATTTCCTTTCTTAACTTTTGCAGCAATAAGAGTTTCAAGGAATCATTGGTCAAACAATTAATTATCCCCACCTCCTCTGTTAACCATGTTCTTTCCAAGCAAAAAAAAATGGGAAAATGCGTTCCAAGCAAATAGCAGGCTCCTTCAGATCCAATATTCAAGTCTCTCCACTAATAATCTAAATTTCACCCCCAGTATAAAATGTTTGTCTAACCCTGATATAAAGTATAAAATGTTTGTCTAACCCTGATATAAAGGGAATAAAAAAACATCTTTATCTTTTTCAGTTTCTACCAACATGCCAACAAAAAATGGAGACTTTCTATCTCACCGAGCTTGGAAATGCGAAGGGGACATTAACAATGCCAAGAACATCCGTCACACCAATAAATACAACCCAATAAATCTAATCCAAAAGCATTCATAGTTCTATGAACGCTCTTTTATTAGGCAATAAAACACAACAAATTCGCAGAGTTAACTTTATCAATTTCGTCGAAACACAAATGGGTCAAAATTAGTGAATACATCTGGCTCTAAATCACCGATAAGGACACGAATTCCATAATACGACTCCAAAAGCATCATATGAACAACGAAACCCTAATTACGGAGTAAAACCATACATACACAACACTATAAGGACAAATTCAACAGCTTATTACGACGAATAGTTACCAATCTAAGCGAATTGTATCCTCTTCGATCAAATTCCAAGAGATAATGAAAACGTTTAAGACTTTTATGTGCAGTTAAAAGAAAAAATGAATTTCGAGTAGGGGCTTACTATTCAGGGTTCATGGCTGTATGGTATGAAGATCGATCCAAGCTTTTTAACGATACGACGGATGTGCCGGAGATTTTTTATTTCTTTCCGGCGATAATTGACTGGATTTTGTGAGAGAGACAGAGAGGAATGGGCTTAGATTCTCAGAAAACGTATCTAATGAATTGTCAGAATTGCGAAGGTGGAATAGGGTGACGTATCAAATTGAATGACTGCTCGGCACGTGTCATGCAAAGTGAACACAATTTCAATTCTACGTAGGGCTATTGTTTGAAGCGGAAAAAAAGGGGGGAAATTTCAAAATGCCCCAACAACTTTAACCTCATATAAAAAATATTCCCAATCTTAGAATTTTTTCAAGCGTACTTCTAAACTTTAATTGGTTATAAAAAATGCCTCCACTATCTGAATCTATTACCTCACTAACGGAAAATGTTGAGTTAAATCTTAACGGACCTCAAAAACCGTTAAGTGGTCCAAAACAGCGTCGTTTTGGGCCTTTTTTTATTTATTTATAAATCACTCTCCTTCCTCCTCCAATTCAAAGGGAAAACAGGGAGAAAGAGAGCTGTTCCAGACCCTAAATCTAAACTCATTCCTCGTCCCCCAAATTCCTAAATTGGGCAGCCCCAAACCTAATCCACTTCCCAAATCCCTAATCCTGATCGTTCCCCCCTAAATCATACAAGTGCCCACACCATGTCTTCTTCAAGCTCTTCCAGTTCATGCCCAAATTCAAGGGTAGACGAATTTGCCTCTGTGGATTGCATCAATGAGTTTGTGAATAGAAAAGTAAGTCCAGAGATCACAAGGACTGATGGTCTCAAAATAGATCAGTGGTATTCCTTTTTTTTTCAGCCACAAAAAGAGTGAACGTTAAAGCCCCATCAGCTATCCTATCACGCACGTCATCGGTCACCGATCGTTGCCGCATAACTTAACATCTCCATAAAATTGGGTGCGTCACGGTCCCCAAACCTTCCAAAAGGTCCCTCAACCGGTCAACGGATCGTGAGTGGTCATCGGACACGATTTGGAAATGGAATTGGGGGTAGGCGGAGAAACGGGACTCTGGGGCCGTGTAACAGAGGAGACGGCGGTGGTTGTGTTGGGTGTTGAGGAAGGTGACTTCGATGTCGCCGGAGAGGCAGAGGAGCTTGACGAGCTTCAACATGCAATTGTGAAACTCATAGATTTCTTACTCACCTACTCGAATTTCATAGATATATGGGCTTTGAATTTCATACACGGCACCACATCCCTGCAACAGCTCTCTTTCTCTCTGTTTTCCCTTTGAATTGGGGGAGGAAGGAGAGAGATTTTTTTATTTATTTTTAAAAAGGGCCTAAAACGATGTCGTTTTGGGACACTTAACGGTTTTTGGGTTCCGTTAAGTTCTAACTCAGTATTTCCCGTTAGTGAGGTAACAGATCTAGACGGTGGGGGTACTTTTGACAACGGAATTGAAGTTTAGGAGTACACTTGAAAAAATTGTAAATTTGGGAGTATTTTTTATATTGAGGTCAGAGTTTGGGGGGCATTTTGAAATTTTCCAAAAAAAAGAGAGAGAGGAGTTAACTCTACTCGAAAGCGAGGAAGTGTTGTGCAGCCCGCAACTATCGGAAACGTCCACCGTGTAGAATACTACAAGTTTATCAAAAATCAACTTGATCGGATATTAATAAGTGTGTAATCGAAACACATATAACTGAAAAGTATTGATTCAATGGTTTTGTTCCAGTGTTTCATCCATTAGAATTCATTTCTTTTCAAGTTATATGTGTTCCGATGAGACATTTAATGGTATCCTATCTTGGTACTCCGTACTACAAGTACACATACCTTGGTGTCCCGTACCGGCCAAAATACCGGTCGATACCGGGCATACCGGCTTGTATCGGCCTATACCAGTCTTGTCTTGGAATCTCGGCCAGTATACAAAAACTAATGTATTTTTTTCTTTTGATAAAAAGACATGAATTTTAAAGTACTTTAACCAAATTTTTGAAGTTCATTTTACATTAATCATGTTAATTTATCCTTAGAACTAGTATTAAGGTGTATCAAAATGGTAAAATTTATTTTATTTCCCCATTTTAAGTTATGCAATTATACATAAGTATATTAAATATATTTAGAAATGTATATTGCGATAAATTCAAAACGATACCGAGTTATGATCCGGTACTGGTACGTACCGTCTCACTAGAAAAAACAGTACGCTGACCACTACAAAACTGCTTAAAGTTCATAAAAGTCGAGTATGAGGAAGATGTACATGTACCGTGCTTCACCTCAGAACAACTGGAAATGGACAACGTTAAGGTAAGATACCCCATATTAACCAAAAAAAACCCCCTAAAAATTGGTGACAATATTCCTTTTTCACTTTAGCTAAAAATATTCGTAAGGCACCACAACATTTCGTAATTAATTAAATGCACAATAAAAATTTTGTATATTCGACAGCAAAATTATTGATCAACACCACAACAATTCATAAACAACACCACGACATTTCATAACTTTGAGTGATCTTTTTTTTTTTTGCTACAAAACTACAGACAATACTACAAAAATTCGTAAAACAGTACCACAAAAATTCATAAATGTAACAAATTTTTCTTAAAAAATAACCACCACAAATTTCATATCCCTAGCAAAAAAAAAAAAAATCATGAGCCACAAAATTTCGTAAAGGAATTATACTACACACTTTTTCCTGGATAATGGAGTATATGCTTTTCGAGAGATGGTTATTAGGTCTCCCATTCCTAGCACTTTAAGCTGTAACTTTTGAAATACCCTTTTAAAAACCAACTTTTGAATATCCTTTCTATTTATGAGCTTTTTAAACTTTTGAATTTTGACTGTTTATTTTTCTTTTTTGATAAAATGTCACGTTTTATCAAAATAAAAATAAAAATACATCACATGTAAAATATGACCTTAAACTATTAGTATAAAAAAGATACAAGTGAGCCAAAATAATAACATTTTTTAACTTCGGTTTCCATGTACCGGAATTTTGCTAAATATAGTTTATATATATTTTTTATTTTTTGTGTTTCTTCTCACGAAATAGATGAAACATTACATGAAACAAGTACTATTTTCCTTCTTGAGCTATAATTTGTTAGTTTTGAGCTAAATTTTTTACCACAAAAAGTAAGTAAAAACTAAAGGAACAAATAAAGTGTCGGAACAGTTGAAAGAGCAGTTTTGAGAGTGATTATTCAATGCTGCTGGAATACTGTTTTGAAGGTCAATTATTATTTTTTTGTGCGCATTTGTTAGTTTTGCGCTGATCGGAAAATTGAAAGAGCAGTTTTTGGAGTGATTTTTCAATGCTCCTAGAACATTGTTTCGAAGGTCGTTTGAATTATATTATTTTGCGCATTTGTTAGTTTTGCATTGAATTTTGTGAGTAGTTGGTTTGTCTCAACGGGAGAAATTTATAAAATAAGAAATTTAACGTGTGTCCAATGGACACACAATAAACAAACAAACAAATAAAAACACAAACACAATCTAATATACTTCAACCTTTTATATTTTTCAATACATTTTCATATTTTTCTACTGTATATTTTTAATATATTTTAATATACTTTTCAACTTAATGCGCATACGTTAGCATTTTTCTAAAGAAAATTAACTAGGGTTGAGAATGTCAATACTGTGCATAATGTGAAGTACTTCCGCTTTTCCAGACTTTGAAATGACGCATGCAATTAAAGGTCCAAAACCCATCGCGTACACTACAAAGGACCACACCACTGGACACTGGTGCGGTTGTTAGCTTTTCCCTTCAAAAAAACGTGTGCATTTATTTAACTTTATGTGAGTGTAAGCAGCTGTTAGAGCATCTCCATCAGTCTCAATATCATTATCAACACTTTACCTAGAAAATAAGTCATATATTAATATAGCTAGCAAAAAAATATCACTTCTACCTAAGCTTGTCAGTGAATCGGATTGGATCAGAATCCGATAGGATCTGAATCCGATATTGAAAAATCTGATAATGTTAATCCGAATCCGGATCCGAATTTTCGGATAACCGATCCAAAAATCCGATCCGATAATCTCTTCTTTTTTTATTTTCATTTTTTTATTGCACCCATGAATCTGAGTAAGAGAACACAGTAGCCAACTGTACACAAACATGATCTTTCATCAAATACATATTGAGATCACAAACATGGTCTTTCCTCAAAAGCAAATAACAGTTTGTAATTAAAGATCAACTGATCAAGCGAT
The DNA here is from genome assembly GCA_036023075.1 of Gaultheria prostrata. Classification (NCBI taxonomy): domain Eukaryota; kingdom Viridiplantae; phylum Streptophyta; class Magnoliopsida; order Ericales; family Ericaceae; genus Gaultheria; species Gaultheria prostrata. The sequence goes on along the minus strand of JAXBDA010003833.1, from coordinate 26,268 downwards.
TTTTTTTTTTTATCTCTCCTTCCTTTTGTTTTCTTTTATGGCATTACATGAGATACCCAGTAGGTAGATTTCAGATTCGGATTTCAATCGGATCCGGATCCGATTTGAAATGTTTTCGGATTTCCGGATTCGGATTTTCGGATCTCAAATATCAGATTCGGATCTTACGGATCGGATCCGGATCGGATCCGGATCGGATCCGATCCGTTGACAGACCTACTTCTACCAATAGGCTAGCCACTTGGCTCAACAACAAAAAAAAAAAAACACCCCCAGAATCGTCTTCTACATTTGAGGTGCGTGCATCACATTCGCGAGAGTGGATCTGACACGCCTACACGCGCTCCCATTGACCGGTGCGTACAAGGGCCGAGGCGTATTCCTCCTTCGACGATCCTTACACCATTGAAATCCTCTCTACGATACCCCTTGGATGTCCTATATTGCATATTGGAATCGAGTCATATTCCCTCCCTCCTCCGTGTAAATTGCTATTTATGATTAAAAAAAAAGAACCCTTCATGTGAGTGTGATATTTATAATACAATGAAGGGAGGATAGTGTAATTTTTCAAAATTTGTGATAAGAGCTTGCCTTGAATGACACTGACACCACTAGTGTGTGTGGTTTAGGAAAAAAATTCAATGACGAGTACGTACCACGTAGTGCCTTCTCGCGCACATTTGGTCGTCCAACAATGCAACGGACGGCCAGGACTGAAAGTGCTGGTGATTTTAAAAAAAGAAAAAAAAAGAAAAGGAAAAGTGTGTTTCAATCCGGATCGTCCGTTGCATTTTTGGACGGCTAGACATGCGTGAGCGGGTACAACTTCAACCATACCCGCTCGGCACTGAAAAACTTCTCCCGAATTTTTTTTTCAATGCCGAGTGGGTACCACATAGTGCCTGCTCACACATATCCGACCGTTCAAAAATGCAACGGATGACCCGGATTGAAAGTGTTTGTTGGATTTTAAAAAGTGAAAAAAGAAAAGGAAAAGTGTGTTTTAATCCAGATCATCTGTTGCATTTTTGGACGGCCGGATGTGCGGGAGCGGATACCACGTCAGCCATACCCGCTCGGCACTGAAAAATTCCTGCAGGAAATTTTTTTCAATGCTGAGTGGGTACCACGTGGTGCCCGCTCGCGCACATTTAGCCGTCCAAAAACGTAACGGACGGCCTAGATTGAAAGTGCTGGATGAATCTAAAAAAAAGAAAAATGAAAAAAGAAAAGGTAAAATGTGTTTTAATCCAGACCGTCCGATATTCCCAAGTGGGTACCACGTCAGCAATACCCGCTCGGCACTGAAAAATTCCTCCTGGAAATTTTTTTCAATCCGCGTACCACGTGGTGTCCGCTCGGACACATCCTGCCGTCCAAAAATGAAACGGACATCTAGGAGTGTTTTGATATAAAAATAAAAATTGAGATTTCTTTACTGAATGCTATTCTCAACGAGCCCTACGACACTTACATTTCAGATCAATGATCTCCAAGCGCACAATTGCATAATATTTCTAGAAGATTATTTCGACGTATAGAGTTTTGAATTCTGAATGAAAATCCAACGTAGATCAATTAAGAACAAATATCCTGATGGGCCTGTTTTCCCCTACATCACTTGAATAATTAATTCAAAATCATTTAAGGTTCGGATCGTTTGTGTGGGATCTAGAAGTGGGCCCGACAAGACCGAATTTGACAAAACACTTACCTTGCGCACAAAAACAACGTCGTTTTGGTGCCTTGCATGCTGCAGTGCATTTTCTGTACGGCAGGGACCCGCTCACTCCTCCTTGAGTGGTTTCTAGAGGAACTTTTAAGGCATTAAATGACACTTTTGCTACAAAATGTGCAACAGACTTAACAAATTGACTCTCATTTCTATTTTACCTAGCCCAGCATAAAAATGGACTCCAACAGCCTCCACAAATTGGTTAACAAAATACAATGGTGAATAGTTCCTCCCTATATCACCCCCTTTTTGTTCAGCACTATTCACTCCCTACCCATTTTTTTAATCTTTTTTCTTTTTCTTTCTCTTTCCTCTTATATGTGTGTGTGTGTGTATATATATATATATATATATTATATGTATTAGTTTATATTATTTAAGTGGTATAGAGAGAGTAATAGGCAGAATTGTTGGAGTATTGATGGAAAAAGTGTCAAACTATAATAGATATGTGCACTGTTCACAAACTTTTTTGGAAAATTATTGTTTGGGATGCTCAAATAAACCACCAACCCATCCTAGAAATCACTGAACCAACCAAAACATTTAATGATGTTAACTTCTACTGATCACCCAACCATATTATTAATTTTCCTCATATAATATTTTCTAGTCCTTCCTACTCTTAAGGGGGGACCGATTGAAATGCCTGAAAATCAAAATTTAGTTAAAAAAGGCAAATAGTAAATTCTTGAAAGCCACAGGTCGAGAGCATTTAACGGGGAAAACCGCAACAAAAGTGTACATGTAAAACAACCAGGTACCAAATTTATATTTCAAGAAATCAAATTAGAAGGTTTGTACGAAATCTTGACATTATTGGAGTTGATTCTGTGGTGGCTCTTCCTCTTGAGTGTGCAGAAGCTCCTCCTCTGTTGCGACCTACAAGGCTACAACTAGTGAGCAACCAGTCAGTGCCACTCAGGCCACTTGCTTGAGGGCACTTCGACGGCCAAGTTAGTGAACAGAGAGAGAGAGAGAGAGAGAGAGAGAGAGAGAGAGAGAGAGAGAGAGAGAGAGAGAGTTTATGGCCAAGTTAGTGAACCGACACCACCGAACCCGGATATACGTCGATATAATCTAGATCCTTATGGGATGATCCGACCATAGTCCTTCGGCCCTTGTTCATTCGGGTCGGCGTGCCGGGGACCCATACTGGATAGCTCCCTTTACCTTCGGCCTTATGGATGTTCGGCTCATCCCGAGAGCCGGCAGGCGATTCAAGTCCGTTCGTCTAGCCCCAGCCAATTGGTCTATGGTCCAATCCCTTAAATATTTGATAAGCCCCAAATGTTGCATATATCCGGGCTTATCTCGCTTATCTTGATCACACACATGTGCATTTTGTGCTTTTATATGATTGATTTTGCGCGAGTTGTGTTTTTGATGAGTTTCATAAAATTGGAGCTAAAAGGGCGTGTCCAAAGCTCCAAATAATCCTCGATTATATCCAGAAGTACCCAAGGTCCCTCAACGCCGTGGAGGACAATCAACGAAGCTTAGAAGTCGATTCTAGGAGCTTTGGAAGGTGCAAGGAAGGGCCGGAACAAAGGAACAAGAAATCTAGAGCTATGAGCCTTGAGGAAATCTGACACACTGATAGGAAAATGCTCATTTCTCTCAAGCTACAAAGGCCATGAAGATGAGGCCAATTGGGTTTGAAAGTAGACTCATAGAGCTTTCCAACGGTTCAAGACTCGCCGCATTTCGAGTTTGGACGAAGTCGGGGCGTGCCCGCGAAGTCGGGTCAAAAATCTGCCTGAAGATTTGTATCGATACAGATTATAATTGTATCGATACAGATGAAGCCCAGCAAAAATGGAATTTGAGCAGAAGGATCTGTATCGATATAGAAGCTTGACGTGGGAAAAAAAAATATATCTGTATCAGTACAGATCCCCCCCTGTATCGATACCACTGTGATCCGGGCTGCATAAAGCTACTTTAAAACTTTCCATAAGTGGAAAGTTTCCATTTTAGGGGGTACTTTTTGATGTTTTTGAGGAGAGAGATTGGCCTCTTGTATAAATATCTTTCCCTTTCTCCCTCATTACTCTTTCTAGTCTTTAGCTTTTAGTTCAAGTTTTTAGTTTTTGCTCTCTTTTCTCTCCTCCATTGTTGAAGGAGAGTGAAGCTTTCAATTTGCTCAAGAACTCATGTAAGTGTTCTCTTTTGGTTTATTTCCCAAGGTTTAATGTTGTTGCTACTAATTAGTTCTCCCCATAAATCTAGTTTATTTTGGTTGTTGTGCTACAAATCTTGTCTCTCCTCTCCAAGGCTTTTCATTTGGAATCACATGCAAAGTTTGGTTGTTTGTTAATTTCTCAAGTTCTATTGTTGTAGGCAAGCTTAGGATTGACATATAAAATCAGTTTTTAGTTGCATTTGTCATGTTCTTTATTTCCTTTATCAAAATAGTCAAGTTCTCTAGTATAATGATCGAGTAGTTTACGTAGGCTTGGTCATGGGGTGATTAACACCCCGTGACTCCGGTTGATTCGCTCTCCTCGCCATGTTGTATACATCGTTTGTTTAGCAAAGAGTTAGGATCAATTTTACGTACCAAAGACCGGGTTTGTTAACCTCTTTGATCACACGTAGCCAAGGGTTTATCCACTTGGCACGTGTGATGCTTAGGGCGATGTCAACTCATCCGTTTGCCAAATGATCCGAAAATTCCTAGTCTTTGCTAAGCGCCATTTCTAGTTTAAATGAGTTTAAGTGCCAAATCTTTCGTTCGGAGATGTTTAACGACATCTCCGAGCCGGTTATTTTAGAGGAGAATGAATTGACCCGAGTCATGGGTGTTGAAATCCCCTAGACCTTGCCTTAGTTTAATTTAGTCTTTTCATATTCCGAGTCGTTCTCGAAGTCGAGAGAATTCCACCAAACAAATCACAAAGTTCAAGTTTGCCGCTTTAAGGCTAAAAACCATCACGCGCAAGACAAATTTCACGTTTGGTTCCTTCGGTCTCTGTGGATTCGATCCGGTCTTACCGGTAACTTGCTAACTCCGATAATAGCCCTACGCTTTGGGCACACTAATAAATAACAAAGTACGGAGCAAAGTATTTTTGGCGCCGTTGCCGGGGACCCAATGGTTTACCCAGCGTGAGTTTGCCTCGCGCCACGCCACTGTAAGTATCCCATTTCGTTAGTATAGTATCGTTTAGTAGTAGTTGGTTCATTTCTAATCAAGCTAGTATACATCTGAGAGCGGAAACCTCCGACTAAAGGCGCATTCATTAGCAATTTGACTGTGAGGTGTAACGAAGCTCGAGGAAGTATACCTGCTGTTTAGTTTTCTGTATATATTAATGAGGTGGCGGACTAGCCCCTCGGAACTGTTTTTGTGGTGAGGCGGTTGAATAACCCCTCCATTCTGCTAGTTCTTAGTGTATGCACAATAATTAGATTGTTCAATGTCACTTCCTATATTTTAAGGCTTGGCCTCAGAACATCCATCATTGCATATTGATAAACTTGAGGAAGCTTTTGGTAGTGATGAAGTGGCTATGTTACAAGTATTTCCATCTTCTTTGCGAGATAGTGCTAAGGATTGGTTTTATTCTTTCAGTCTTGGATCTATCCATACATGGGGAGAGATGATAAAATATTTTTTTGAAAAATTCACTCTCATTTATAAGACTCACATGCTTTTGCAAGACCTATCCAATTTCAATCAACAAGATGATGAGTCTTTTTCGCAGTGTTGGGAGCGATTTAAGGGTTCCATATTTTCTTGGTCAAGGTTTAATTGTGAACTTGGGAGTCTTCTGGCTATCTTTTGCCATGGTTTAAATTCTAAGACATGTCAGTTTGACTTGTTTTCTGATGAAGAATTCCTGAGTAAAAAGGTTGAAGAGAGTTGAGACTATCTTGAGGAATTAGCTCAAAAGCCCCAATTTTGTGAGTTGACTGAAAGTGAGAGGACCAATTCTTGTGTGAGGGAAGATGAGGAAATAGAACTTGAGATGACCAATTGTTGTGCGAGGAAAAATGAGGAAATAGAACCCTTGTTCTTTAATGAAGGGGTTATTTTAGCTTTAGAAGAAATCTCAGAGGTTAAATGGGATGATGAGCCTGATTTCGATTGTGCTCCCCAAGAGGATTTTACTTGTACACTTGATATGCCTTTTCCTGAGAAAACTTTTGAGGCTAATGCCACAAGCACTTCCATTGAATCTCCTCCACCACAAGAGCTTGGAATAGTTGAACTAATTGATTTTCTAGGTGTTGATAATTATGACTGTGTTTACAATCTCTTTTTAGTAAATCTTGTCCACACTTTGAAAATGAATTTGGCTCACATTATGCATTTGGTGGAACTCAATTTCCTTAAGCGACTACTGCTATCACTCTACTCTAAGTACCTTATCTTATGGCACGGTCGCGTGCAATTTTTAATGGAGGGCTTGAAATGGGGTGATACGCTCGTACTAGTAGTTTTTTGTAGTATGGCGAATGTTTGGATTTCACGTGAAAGGGGTGCATGGCATTGCTTTTGTTTTTAGTTTTGTTGGCGGTGGTCTGGTATAGCCACCTTGCTTTGGCAAGGGAGAAAAGTACTACCCGTTAATCGCGTGAAGATTTGTTCGTTGGGGACTTGGCTTTTACGGAGCAAGTCGATTCTAATCATTTCACTCTTAGTAGGTAGTTGGTGTTTTATTCTTGACAGGATGCCCAATGACGAAAGGAGCGAGTGATGAAATTCCTCAAACTTGGTCGAGGAGGTATAGGGTGGTTGACATTCCACCCCGTCGGTACATTTCCGTTCCTCCCTTGTTCTTCATTTTCATATTGTCTTCATGCTATGAGGACATAGCACATTTCAAGTTTGGGGGAGGGAATAGTGTGTTTGTACATATTCCGTTTATGTTTTTCAATTTCCATAGGAATTTTTTGTGTAAACTTCCCGTGTTTTTCGATTCCATAGGAATGTTACCTCTTATGGCTCTAATTCTCTCTAATTTTTTGTGTAAACTTCCCGTGTTAGTAGAATTTTTTGTGTAAACTTCCAGATGGCCATTCAAGTTTTTATCAAGTCAATGCATTCAGATTCATCCCATGATTTGTTGTTGAATACTACTTCATTGTTGCGGAACTTGATGTATCTTACCCGTTTGTTAGCGGGATATATATAAAGGAATATAATAAGAGAGAGATATGGAGATGGATATGGTTTGATGGTTAGTATTATTTTAGAAGGCAAGATTAAAAATTACTTGGTTTGTTTTGTTGTTGTAAAAGGGGGATATGATGGGTTGAATAATGTAAAATTGTGTAAAATACCCTTTTTCGTCCCAAATAAAAAAAGAGAAAATTCCAAAAAAGCCTCTGAACTATCACCGCAATGTCTCATAGGCTTCCAAACTTAATAAATGTTAATTGAACCTCTGAACTACTGCACCCAATTTAACTTTTTACTCGGCATCTTCCTCCTATCATCACCCATGCAATTGCAACAAGATTTAAATCGCTTATTACTTCCACCATTAATCCTTTTCAATTCCAAATAAAATCCTTTTGCGTATATATGTATATATCTAGACAGAGAGAGACTTACCTAACAAATTGGAAACCTTTTGTTGTATCGCTGCAAATGCCTTCCGGTGTGAGAAACAAAAGCATTTTTCAAGAGAGATAGAGAGAGAGAGAAGCGATTTTTCTCCTCTGTTCCGTTTCTACTCGAAGTTGTAGAATCGTAAAACTGCTTGAAAATATTTTTCAAGCCCATAATTTGGTTCTCAATATCCATGCGATTCAAAAGGCACCGGACCCGTCTTAAATGAAGAAGCGTATATGGCCACCACACGGGTCTTTCGACCGAGAAGTATTCATACAAGAGATATACTCGCTGGGCATATCTCATGCACAGTTCCAAGGTTTAAGAGGTACCGTTGGACTTTTCACCTTTAATTCCAACATTGACCAGGTCCAATCTCAGCCCAGTCAGCCTTCTCCATTAATGAATTGACGGAATTAGACGGCGTGGGTCTAATTGCTAATTGATAGAATATTGTAAAGTTCAGAGGTTCAATTAACATTTAATAAAGTTTGGAGGCCTATCAGACATTGAGGTGATCAAAGGTTTTTTTTGTTATTTTTCCATAAAAGAAAAAATCAAAAAGTTAGAAAAGTGGTGGGCCACCTGTTGGTTGTTCCCTCTCTCTTCTACGTCAACATACACACACACACACACACACACACACACACACACTCTCTCTCTCTCTCTCTCTCTCTCTTACGTTACTTGTTGTCTAAATTTTATTCCCTCCCAAGGGGATATACATATCCAAGGATATTATATCTGGGTACCAAAAAACATAACAAACACCAGATATAATTTACCCTAATATGTATATCCACCTAAATCTTATATCCCTCCCTCATATATACTGCAAACAAACAAAGGCGTTATTGCTATTAAACCACAATGAGATTGAGTTCAATCATTATTCAGATTATGGTTCAGATGTGTAGATGAATACAAATAAAAGATCTATCTTGTTTTTCGTTATTTTTACACCTATCATGTCTTCGAGACCAATCTATACAGAGTTTCGTTTTAACTTTAAATGAGGCTCCCGCCAGTGGACGGTGGAATTGATTCTTTTAAGATTAGTCGATGCGCGCGTAAGTTGACTCGGACAATATTATAACGTAAGGCCATCTCCAATGGTAGAGTTAAATTTATGTTGTTATATGACGCAAAAGTGTAAAAAGTGGGGACCAACTTGTTGGAGTTAAGTTGTTGTTAAGTAGTTTACGTATATTTGTTGCAATAGTGTAACTAGTATTGTGTTAGAAATGGGTCCCATAGTTTTTTTTTAATCATTTTCGGATCCCATAGTGTGCACCAGCATCCCACTTCTCTCTCCTCCTTCCCCCCCCCTCTCCTCTCTCTTCAATGCCATGTCAGACCAGTGGAACAGAACAACCGATGTCGAGCCACAAACAAGTGGTGGGTGTAAAAATCCACAACAGATCATGTCCTTCAAGTCGCACATTGCTTTCTACAATATCATTTCGAACGAAGTTTTCCCATTACATTTCTCTATTTTGAAGCCAGTATGAAATCATGAATAATCATTTGTTCAGTCGGAAGGAACAAGTTTTACCAAGAATTCCCCTTGCTGTGCCCTGCACAACCCCATACTCCCTGGATTGATTTTTGGAGCTCCGGTTGATGAGGTCATGTGTCAAGGAGAACAAATTGGTTATATGCAGGTCTGCAAACCAGGTCAGGGATCTCTTCCACATGCCTGTGGAGGAGAGCAATGCTGCATTTCACATCATCGATCAAGTGAGCAGTGAGTAGTTTGAGATGCATATTCTAGTCGGAGAGCAGAGCACAATTATTACATTTGAAGATACATTTTCCCCTTTTACTGATCGCAGGAGGGAGATAAGGTCCAATATTACTGCTGTGAACTTGATATGGCCAAGCAGTTTGGCTACAAATACGTGAAAGGCACTCCTAGTGCGAGGAGGCGGATGTTACATTACACCAAAAGTATCTGCGGTACATGGTAGTAACCCACCAGTTGTTTTCATCTCGCATTACTAGTAACCCACCAATTAGGACGTTATCATTGTACTTTTTTTCCCCTTAAGATCTAATCCATTTGCTTCATAGATAGTGTTATGTGAAGTTTTCAGAAGTTATGTAGTATGCTTCTGTATTTGGATGGTGTTGCAGTGGGGTATGGGCTGTTGGATTTGTGCAAGCGCACGAATCGTATTGAAGTATAGGAATGCAAGTGCGAGGTCAAACCCACAGGAACTTGTGATTTTTAATAAGAAAAACTAAATAATCCAAAGTTGATTTACCCTAACCTAGTTCCCAAAAGTGTGATTGATTTGGAAGATAAAAATTAAATAAATTAACGATAAAAATAGTTAAACTATCACGGAAAAGTAGTGGAGATTAACGGTTGAGAAAAGTAACTAAGGTTTCAGAATCCACACCCATTGCCATGTATCAACATATATTCATGATAATTGACTTTACTAAAAATTTCTTCATGATAATCTGAAAGCTAATTCTATTACCATGAAAAATATCATCGTGAAAGTTGGTTAAAAAGTCTAATGTATGTTCCTCTCAGCTCGCACGTATAAAACCAAATCATTAATTGTATCCGTTTTTAACAAATCACAATAAATATTCAGTTTTATAGTTGACAGAAAAAATCAGCATTCAACGCTAAAGACAACTCCAAATCATGAGAAAACAACTCCAAATCATGAGAAAAACATGATTGAACTCATATCCAGAATTTATCTCTAACAATTGATTTGAAGTAAAAACAATTTAATCATAATAAAATCACATATTTGGGTCAAATCAATTCTCATGAATATATATGAATAATAGTTGTTAACGGGCCTTCATCCTCAACCCTAGTTAAGGATTTTAGCCCATCATAAATAAAAACGGTTTAAACATTAGACTAGAATCCATAAAAATAAAAGCTTACAAATAATCTCTTTTGCTCCTGTATTTTTTTCTCCAGGCGTGAACTTTGCCGCACAGCCACAACCGCGGTCTAAAAATGCGTGGTCTCCAGCCGAAGTCCCCTCACCCTACTAATGTTGTGATGCTTATATAAACACTTCAAAAAATCTTTCCTATTCAAATAGAATTACATATCTTTCATACCACTTAATTATTGCCTTCTTGGACTTCATTATTGGGCCCACTTTCTATATCTTCTTTGCCGAATCTTTTAGAATTGTAGTCAAGACCTTAATTCCTTGAAGTGGTGGTACCAATCAGCTTCCATTTTAGCCGACCCACGTGCAAGCCAGCCTTAGTTTTGGTGACTAACCTTGATGGAATTTCTTTCCTATTTGAAGTATATAGATGGACGGATTTGATCACAGGCTTTGCTTTTCTACCAAATAAAATCTAACTTTGCGTTCCTTTGAATCTAATAGCCAAAATAAGAGAAATTATCATTTTTTCCTATAATTTAAATAATTCAATGTGAATTACCATAAAGATAACAATAATATCTATTTAAGCACGATAAAGGACTAACAATATGCAATATAAATATTTTATGTGTCAGTATTTTGGGTTCATCAAATACCTCCAAACCTACATTTTGCTAGTCCTCGAGCAAAAGAAATAAAATAAAACAAAGGAAAAGAAAAATACTAACCATACCTTTTTCAGAGGAGTCTGATTGCATTTAGCATATGCAACAAGCCTTTAAACCCCTAGGTTGTCCTAGTGGATGAGTTATAGTCTCGTGAGGGTTTGCCGTGAATTTACCCACAAAATTCGAAATCTATGCCATTAAAATTATGAATCCTCTCATCCAATGCAACAAGTTCAAGAACGAAGCCATGAATCTCAACACCTCCACAATGAAAAATCAACCGAAGTCGCAAATGCTAGAAAAATGTAAAGACATTCGTGAGGGGAGATAGTTTGACAGCCCAAGTGTACATAATAAACCTCATTTTTATATCATAATCTTGAGGGCTGTTGACGTGTCACACACGCCCCTTTTGACTAATAGATTTTGTTTTAGAGATTGACAATTTTTTTGCCGTTTAGGTTTCGTTCCGGGTTTTGCCGTTTATAGAATATTGAATATTGAATCTTACTCTCTTTCATTTTGGATCTTATGGCATCTGGAATATAGAATACAACATTATGCTTGATGGGGCCAAATTGGGCTCCAAGCAGGAATGCTATCCGTCCTACCTGAATGAGCTTGAATCTGTTATTCTACTAGAACTCCGTGGTCCACTTCATATAAACCAACACAAGTTGTTTGTCTTAAAGCAACTGTACATTCTAGTCTGGTCAGGCCAGAATCCTGCTCAGCTCCGCGCTAGCATGTTTCCTGCTCTACTCAGATGCTTCGTGCAGGATGAGCTGAGTAGATCAGATGCCTTCTGGTAAAAAAGATAAGACAGTTATAACAGATTCCCATAGAATCCGGAAGAGATGTGCACAACAAACCCACAACGAGAATTCAAATTATAAGCAATCCGTTGCACCTAAAAGGGTTTAGTGCCATGCTACCCAATATACAAAATTCAAATGGATCCTCAACAGGCGGGAGACTCCTCTTGGATAGAATCCCCACCAATTCCGGTTGGTTAGGCAGAATATTCAAATTACTCCTCTTCATGTGTCTATATATATCATACCTTCAGTAGGTAAAAGGTACACACGTCTTTCCCCAACACTTGTCAATTCCAATATTCTCCTACCTAAATTGACTTAGGCATCGGAGGGTGTTGGCCGGAAACACTCTGGTCCCATACACCTTGTTTTGCAGGTTGCTGATCTGGAATGCCGAAAAATGACTCATCAGATTGGTGCCGTCTGTGGGAAATCTCTTGTAGATTTCCAAAATGAAGATCATCAGTCAAGGATTCGAGAATTCTTTTGTAACCATGAACTATCATACACTCTCTCCCTTACGAAGTCAAACCGTGCATAACGATACAAATTATGTCCCAAGAGTTAGATACAACTCCTCCTCAACATGTACATGAATACCCCCAATCAATCAATAATTTTTTATTTTATTTTTTTACAAGGTATTCTCTTTTACCTCACTGTCGTTTAATGCGAATGTTCGAATTGGATGGAGCCAAATGGATCCGGTTATTAGCAAAAGATCGTACTCACAAGTTGAGTTTCCCATTTGCTAAAAGCTTTAGCACCCCAACTCCCATTCGCTAAAAGCACCAAGGTGATTTTAGCAACTTGCTTTTAGCAAAAGGAGTATGGAGAAAATTGGCTTGTTTAGCTACATAATTTTTAGCTAATGAGAAACAAATTAGATTTTAGCAACTTTAGCTATTACTCCCTCCGTCCCATAAAGTTTGTCCGGCACGGAGTCCAAAGACTAAAAAAAATAAACTTTCGTCAAGAAAAAAATTATTCTTTTTGCACAAATTAATAGATCAATGTTTGTTCTATTATTTTGTGGAAAAAAATTAATTTTTTTGACAAAGAACTAATTTTTTTTGAATCCTTGGACTCCGTGACGGACAAACTTTATGGGACGGAGGGAGTAGCATTTTTATAGAAAATTGGCTTCAGCAATACACAAGACTTTGATTAATATACTTCATCTATTCCATTTTGTTCACTTTATTCTAGAAACTCAACTTTTTAAGGAGATATTTAATCAAACGCACGTCTCCGTGTCAAATTTGATTAAATTTCCAACTTCACCCCTCATTCTTTATTTGTAAAATTATTTTTAATCATTTATGAAGAGTAATTTATGGAAATGTACCTTTTTTTTGTTGTTGACTCTTCAAAAAGTGCGAACATTTCTAAATATCTCAAAATGGAAAGGCAAGCAAACAAAATAGCACATAGGGAGTAGAATTTTGCGATTATAATTCCTAGTACGACACTCAATGCACCGCTAGTCGGTGGTAGCTAAATCATTTACGCTTCGGTAATATAATCAAAAGGGGCCAATCCTACGGAAACTGATTGGTAGAGCTTAAATGGTCAATAAATGGGAAGAAAATGACAGGAGGCTCAGAATTTCAAAGGGATTAGATTGGATCTGACTACCAAACTGTGCAATGGCACGATAGAATAATGACAACGGAGTTCCAAATTATTGAATAAATACACGTTAGGTGTATCAGAAACCAAGAATAGTACTCATAATTATACCGAAATCTACGGGAGCAGTAACATAATGCGCATGTAGGAGCCGGAGTGTAAGTGTTTTGTCGAATCCATTTTAAACTAATAAATTCAGAGTGTGAGCGGAGCTCGCTTGAACGGCAAAGAAAACTTCATTATCGGTACGATAAAAAAATGAATTGTAATAGGGAAAGAAATGCATTAAGAGAGTTTCGGAGGGTATAAAGCTCTTCTAGTACTCCTACTAGCAAAAAGTTAAGTTACCCCTCAGCTACTCGAACTTTCTATACTATTAGGAAAAAAAAACATTACGTGACTAAGGTGTAGACAATGATTTAAGGAGGGGCAATTTTGTGTTTTAGTCAAAATTTAAGGTTTCCTTGGTACTAACCCTTTAGGAGTTGTATAGATTTTCCTATAAATAGCAATCAAAAGATCACAACTTGTTCATAAGTTACTAAGATGGCAACAATGATTAATGCCACCACCAACTCTCTCCCCAAATTCCAAATAGAAGCTGCGCAATCTGTTGTCCCAATAAGGATGACGGATCCACGGCTAACGCGTCGTGTATCCGTGACCGACTCTAACATTTATCAGAGTCGGTTTCATGTCATTTTTTACTACAACAAGGTGTCCAGTGAGGATTCAGGATGGACCTTGGCGGGGTGGACAAGGGAGTCGCTAGGGAGGGCTTTAAAGGAGCAACCCATATTCAGTGGGAGGCTAAGGAGAGGGGAAGTCGCTGAAGGGGTACTGGAAATCGTGTCAAACGACAGTGGCATCAGGCTGGTAGAGGCACGAGTCTCGAAAACGTTGGCAGAGTTTCTTGATTTGGAGGAGAGGGAAGAAGCTGAGGCTGAGCTTGTGTATTGGAAGGATATTGCTGAAGAAAATCCTCAGTTTTCTCCACTGTTCTATGTTCGGGTAAAGTTCTCTTTCCTAGCTTTACAATAGTAATAGGTTTGTTTTCAACATAAGAGGTGATTCAAACACGTCTACTCAATAGGTTTTTCTATTTTTATTTATTTATTTTTTTCATAACTAGATGTTGGGTCAGCTTTTACCCATTTGAACTAATTCTGGGAGACCTCCTACCATCCACTAGCGGGGGGCCCCATTTAAAGTCTGAGAAAAACTCTGTATGGACCGACTCCAAATGAGTTGATAGCATCTACGAAGTTTCAAATCTGAGATGAGCAAACTTCTACTCCTTCTGTCCCAAATTAATGGTCCATTTTCACTATTTGACACATCTCAAAAAATTGTCCATAACTTTCAATCTATGGTGCTTTTTATATCCAATATGAATCTTATTTGATAGATCTCAATTAGTTTTATAATACAAAAATTTTGGAATTGTAAAAAAAGTTATAGATTGTGAAATATAGATAATTTGTTGAGTTGCACGACTGCCGAAAATGGACCATTAATTTGGGACGGAGGGAGTAAGTCCCAAGCCTTGACCACTAGGCTTGCCCTTTGGTTAATTAATTATATTTCGTAATTTATATTGGTTTATATAATTTTAAAAATATTGTCTTATAGAACTAATTGATATCTATTAAACAAAGATTCATATTGAACATAAAATTCATAATCAATTTAAAGTTATAACTACAGTGAGTTTTTATCAGATTAAAATAGAACGGGAGACCAAAAATTGGGGACGGAGGTAGTATGTAAAAAAAAATGGTTATGAGGAGTACTATGCAAGTCATTTTGTAAAGAAAAACGTCAAGTACAAAAAAATTTACACATACAAAGGACGTACAGTAATTATCGGAGAAAATCGTACAGGGAATAGGATTTCTACTTTATGATAGATTGCTAGCATTTTTTTTTTTATCTGAACTAGTTGCTAACCTTTAGTCTGCACATTTTAGTAGCTTCTAGTAGACTTTCTACTTGCAGACTCTGCCACCTTGTTCAGTTGAGTTTTGGTGACCCAATTTTCCCTTTATTGATGGAAATCCAAGGGTGAGATGTGAGAGAGGTGGACCCACTATTATTGCCTGGTACTTGATCGGATGCTGAGATGGGGTAGTTAATAGGAGGGACCCACGGAACAAAAGTAAAAACTGAGCCCAGGAAACTCAACCGAATAAGGCTCCTTGATCTTGTGGGTACATTTGAATTTTTGAAGTGGTACAAATATATTTGGTAATTCTTGGAAATTTTCAATCGAGTGGGTTTAACGGACACCACTAACAAAACATTGGCGTCGCCCTTGCACACTCATGCACAAACATTTACACACTCACATCGTTCCTGGGCACACATTGCAACAATTAAATACTGTATGTTGTTGATAGCAATGGTGTAAAATAAATGAAAGTCCAATTAAATACGGGATAACTAAATGAAATAGCCCAACAAACCAAACTAAACCCAGCTCAATAAATTTTAAAACCTAAAAAATAGATTGGTAAACAAGTAAGAGAATCTAGATATACAATTTGTTTTTTTTTTGCTCATAATATATCTTCTCCCAAGTTAGAGGTTTTTTATTTTTATTTTTCTGCATAGAGAGTTTTTATTTTTATTTTTATTTTTTTGGCGTAGAGGTCACTTTTTGTCATTAACATGCACGTTGTATATTTTTGTCACCGCTGGATGAAATTTCTAGAGTCACTCCTGCACTGAATTGCGTTTTTGTTTATACTGAAGTCCACTCTTGTGCTTCTATTTTTCTCAGGTGACCAACTTCCAATGTGGTGGATACTCGGTTGGGATAAGCTGCAGCCTTCTTCTAGCAGACCCTTTGGCCATCATATGCTTCCTAAGTAGATGGGCCAACATTCACAGCAAAATGGTCTCCGAAATGACCAAACCACCCATATTTTACCTCCCCAAATTGAAGCCTAATGCGTCTTCCCACACTAACCAAGTTGGCTCAAACGGGGTTGAAGACTGGCGAAAACCTCTGATCTTCGTAACTGGAAAACTGAATCCAAACGATGTTGAGACGCGCAAGGCACTCGTCTTACGGTGCATTGAAGAGGCAGAGCTTAAACTTGGTGGCAAAAGGGCTTCCAAATTCTCTTTGATTGTGAAAACGACCTCCGAGCCCAAGGAAATAGAGGTAGAAAGCTATCTGAGACAAGGGCTTATGGAAGAAAAACCATTACTAAGTTTTAGCAGTGGAATCAGTTGTGGGAGTTGGGATGATTTAGGGGCCAGTGAAGTGAGTTTTTATGAAGGGAACAAACCAGTTTGTGTTTCTTATTGGATTGGTTCTGCTCCTGGGGAAGGACTTCTTGTTCTGATCCCATGCCCAGACGAGAGTGTTTCTGAAGTATTCAATGTTGTTGTCACAATTCATTAAAATGGTAAGGAATTGTTACGGAATTTTATGTATCTTATGGTCCGTTGGTTAATTAGGAGGGTATTATTTTAGAAGGGAAGATAAAAAATTACTCGGTTTGTTTTGTTGTTGTAGAAGGGGGATATGAGGAGTTGAATAAGGTAAAATTGTGTAAAATACCCGGATATGTATATCCACCCAAATCTTATGTCCCAACCTTATATACTGCAAACAAACAATTGCTATTAAACCTCAGTGAGATTGAGTTCAATCATTGTTCAATTTATGGTTTAGATGTGTACATGAATACAAATCAAAGATCTATCTTGTTTTTGCTTATTCTTACACCTATCATGTCGTTGAAACCAGTTTAT
This sequence comes from Gaultheria prostrata, assembly GCA_036023075.1. NCBI lineage: Eukaryota > Viridiplantae > Streptophyta > Magnoliopsida > Ericales > Ericaceae > Gaultheria > Gaultheria prostrata. Next base: position 9,205 of record JAXBDA010003833.1, on the reverse strand, counting down.
ACAGAGGTTTGCTTTGACTTTAAATGAGGCTTCCGCCAATGGACGGGGAAATTGATCTTCCAATATTAGCCGATGTGCTCATAAGTTGACCCGGACAATATTGGAGTATAATAAATGCCTTGCAAGAGGCCAACTCTGGGGCACTGTTCGAGATGTAAAAATATGGTTTTTATATTCTGTTATCCTTCTGACCAAACAACAATTACTATATCAAAAAATTGGCATGACATCTTAGAGCATCTCCATCAACCTCTCTACCCCCCGCCTCTTCGCCACCACTGGCGAGCCACACCTCCAAACCCCCCAAAAACCTGCCGCAGCAGCCTCGCCAATCGCCTAGCCATTGAAGCTAGGCAAACAGTAACTCGCCTTCTCTCACCTTCTCTCTCTCATGCTGGTCTCTCTCTCTCTCTCTTCTCCCTGCAAAATTGAGGCGAATAATAGCGAGGAGGGGGTTGTAGCTCCCGTCGCCGGAAAAAAAAAGTCACCGATAACTTGATCCTAAAATCGCTATAAGACCAGAGGCTTATAGATCTCGTTGAGATGATTCCATTGGTTGAAGATCCATCATCGACAGAGTCCCATGGTACACGCATGCGCCAGTCAAAGGAGGCGCGTGCAGGAGAGTGAGATGCAGTTGACACTCGCGCCCGTGTGAGGAAGAAGGTGACTTCTTTTTTTTTTTTTCTTTTTTGAGCCAAGAGGCTAGTCTGTTCGGTTGATGTGATATTTCTTGGCTAGCTATATCACTATATGACACTTTTCTAGCCAAAAATAGTTAAATTTTTGTTGAGACTGTTGGAGATGCTCTTATGCTTGTTATTCTAATGCACTTTCTGTCGTACGATCACGCAAGTTTCGAAATTGGTTTTTTTTTAAGATTCCTCCACGTAAAGGGGGAAAGGGGGGAAAGAGGACGCATGCCAATGAAACGGAGAAAAACTTTGGTGCAAATAGGATATGGCTAACTTGGTGCCCGAGCGTGCATCTCGGCGGTTCAAAAGTATTTTGGAAGGCTCTCTCTCTCTCTCTCCTCTCTCTCTCTCTCTCTCTCTCTCTCTCTCTCTCTCTAAAACCTCGGTATCGGGATAAGTAGCGGTATCGGTGATACGACCAAATATCGGTCTATATCGGCCTATATCAGACCGTTTATTGGTCAATATTGGTATCGGTCCCTTGAAAAACCGATACGTATTAGCCGATACGTCGCGTATCGACTGGTATTTAAATCCTCTCTCTCTCTCTCAAATCTAGATTGTCTGAAACACTTTTGGATAGCTGAGATACGCAACGAGACTCTGCCACGTGATACCCGTCTGGCACCCAAGTTTTTCTAAATGAGTTTGAACATGTTTGTCATACTTTATTTACAAAAGCAACAACATTAGATTTTTAATTCAGATCACATATGAATCAGTAGCTGCCAGTTTGTTTTTTTTCCATTATCTGGCATTCAAAACTAAATTGATAGATGTCACTACTTTGTTTTCACATTACTCGTTTTCTTGATAAAATGCACAATTGACTTTGAAACTTGTGAAGGAAGCACGGCAATTGAAAAAATGGGGTAGCTTCTCAACCTTGTATATCCAAACGTTTGAAACTTGACTCGGCTTATAATTTAGCAAATTTCAGTGTTGCTAATTTCAAACGCAGAATGATTCACAACCAGGGATGAGATTAGGATTTCATATTTGAGGGGCCGCAATATAAACAACAAGATAACGTCTTAAAAGTACCCTATGCAAACTACATTAATATCTAACCGCTCTTAACAAATCAAAAGCATCTAAAAAGTAAAAAAGTAAAATTATCTCATTGCGTTACCTCAACCATCATTCATAATGGAATGCAACGATCCTTTAGATTTCAAACGTCATCTATGATTGAGTCAGAACTAATTTTTGAGGAAATCTCCTTCTCGATGAACAAAACCAAAGCATATGTGAGAAACTAATCTACCATTCTGTTGCAAAGCCTAGCTAGTCTTGACGATATTCATAACTGAAAATGCCCTTTCTGTAATTGCAGTAGAAACCGAAAAAGTAAGCACAAGTACCAGCACTCTCTGGACAAGTAAATAGGTTATTGATCTTCTAGTTTCCCACCAACCATTGACATAGCTTGGAAATATTTCCGAATTTTTTGAATTCCGGACGCGGAACGACATCATGCTCAAAATGATTAAGCTGCATCCTCAACAGTAAATTTTCATGATCAGTGAAGTCTTTCGGATAATACTTCTCCGCCAATAGACAAATATCATCCTGAAATAAAAAAATAAAAAATTAGCAGTAAAAATTTTCAATTTGGCAGGGGCCAACGCCACCAGTAGCCAACTACTGGAACTTGTCCAGACGAACACAATGGTACTTGTCCACGGGAAAGATGACGTCGAAGGAAGCCTCACGTGACAAAAAAAAAAGAGGTTGTGCATGATCGTGCGTAGATCTGACGCACTTTCATGCACCCCACGTGCATTTGGAAGTTGAAGGTGAGTCAGCTCCCGCACGCCACGTAAGACTTGTTAGTGCCACATCAAATTATTAACGCTGACATGGTGCTACGTTAGAAGAGTAAGGGTCAAGAGCCACGTCAAATGCCACAGAGGAGTTCAAAGGACAATGTTAACAGGTCAACGTCGACGTGGTGACTCTTGGACGAGTCACTGTACATGAAAATCTGATGGAGGTCAAGAAAGGCCGGGAAAGGAACGAAGATGAATGACGAGGCAGAAAAAGACCCGAGAGAGATGACGGGAGAGGCAAGAGTTCCTTGAAAGGAGACAATGACAGTGAATGATGTAAGAGTGCTATCTACCAAGGAGGATTGACATACTCGATAGAGATCCGTTGATAAGGGCAACCTAGTGATTGCAGAGATGATTACTGGTGATCGGGTGTAGTCTGATTCAATTGAAAGATGAAGACCTATCTTTGGGATATGCAGTTATGATTCGGACTGCAGGGAAAGTCCATTGGATGGATATATTCTAATTTGACGGATGATGGACAACCTATAAAAGCCTGTGGGAATTACTTGCTCAGATGGAGCTAATGTCCTGTACTAGACAGGGAGTATGATAATGATGAACACCAAGAGCAACAGTTGCAAGATGCACACAGAAAAGGCGCACGAGTGCACTGAGGACCAATGATAGTGCTGGAAGTGCAGATAATTCGAATAAGATGGTGTGTGATATTTCTGATCAGAGGGTGAGCAATTGGTTGTTGAGCGATGTTCAAGGAAGCTCCAGACAAAGGAATTGAGATAGTAACGAGGAGATAAATCGAGAACTCTCTTTCTTTGTCAATAAGTAACAATTTCCTCCACTAGATATGTGGCCATATGATGCGGAGAGACGGAGTTACTGGATAATGTCTGGACGTGTGGGCAAATAACGACATCCTGGATGTGATGCGGGCACTCACACAACAGAAGAGCACACATAGAAATGGACTATGTTGCAAAGTAAATTGTTGCAACCATTAGCAATTCTGTGAAAACAACACTGCGATGTTGAATGAGGATGGTATTTAAGTGGGTCTGATCAACCCAACCATTCTTTCTTGGAAATTTCCAATGGTTTGTGTTAAGTTTTACTTAAGAGACATCTCAGTTGAAGATGCAAGTCATCGAATTCGAATGTGACGAGATATTTTGGAATTTTTAGAGACTGGTAGAGGATATTGAGCAGTTGGAGCTCCGTTTTTGCAGGAGATCAGTCAATGCGACGGCCAAATAACAGTCACTATTTACAAGTTATTGTTTATGAGGTGTACACTACATTGTTCTAGTGAATGGCAAACTAGGACCATTCTTTCCCCACTCTTTCAACTTATCTCTAACGGCTCAAATGGATGTCGGATTAGTTTTTAGGGTATTATTTATGGAGGTGGATAAGATACAATGGGATAATATATATGAGGGTGGCCCCACAGCGATTTGACATTTATAGAGGGAGAATTAAGTAGTATTTTGATTTGGATGATTTTAGTAACATGGGGGATAAAATAGTACTTTATTTGTTTTGTAGTTGAAATTGGGGTATAAGACTAGGTGGATGATGTTAAAAACTGTCAAAAGACAAAATGGCCCTTGTGCATGCCCATATTACATTTTATGCGTTTTTCTACTTATATTAAATACAAAACTTATTTATTTATTACATTTGTTAACAAATAAGCTATAATAACTAATTCTAAAATTTTTATAAAAAATAAATTGTTAAGTATTAAAACATTTTAAAATTTTTTTGGAATGTACCCACTAATATGTTTTAATTATTTGTAATTTACCTATTAATTTTATGAATTTTAATAGTATACCCCAAAACCATGTACAATAAATGCACAAGTGGACAAATTGAACAAGCCACCAATGTAAGATACTTTCGTCCACAATTGTTTAAAACTTTCGTATCAAATTAAAGATCTCTATGAGTAGTTTAATTTGGTGCAATAAAAAAATAAAAAATTATGCGTTGAAGTATTTTATTTTTTGATACGGAAGGAAATTACAAAGCCAACCCAACGAACCAACATTGTAAAAAAAATTTGTAAATAATTTTTGAAATTTTTTTTGCATCGAATTAAAGATCTCTAATAGTAATTTACTTTGGTGCAAAAAAAATAAAAAATTATGCTTGAAAGTACTTATGTTTTTATCCAAAGGAAATTGCAAAGCTAAAAAGAAAATGCCCAATATTACATTACACCACAGTAGCAGTACTGGGAGGTAGGGATGTAACCGGTCTGGTCCGGTTCGTGAGCTTTTTGGAGTGAACCGGAAAAAATCGGTTCGGGAAACGTATGGAACCGAACCGGTTGTTTAGAGGTCGGTTCGGTTCTAGTTTGGTTCGTCTCGGTTCAACGGTTCGGTTCAGAGGGGGGGGAGAGAGAAATCTGCAGATCTTATCATCTTAACACATATAGAGGGAGAGAAAGAGAGAGAGAGAGAAAAAACAGTACAGATTCTACAGAACTACAGATCTGATTACATGCAGTTTGAAATTTTGAATCATATACACATATACATAAATGTTTACATACCTATACATATACAAATACACACATTGATATATACAAATACACACAGAAACGAACAGAAACAAACGTGACGGCCTTCGATTTTGAGAAAGAGGGGTATCCGACGATGGTGTTGACACAGTCGTTGGCGGCGTTGGGTGGTGAGAACGTGGAAGACGAAAGAGGGGTATGATTTTGAGAAAATCACCTTCGATCTCTGATTTTTGGTCTTCAGTCTCTGATCTTTGGTCTTCGATCTTCCATCTTGGAGAGAGAGAGAGAGAGAGAGAGAGGGGTCGCCACAGAAGAAGGGGAGAAGGGTTTCTACATTTTAGTTTGGGGCGGCTGCTCTAATAAGTCATATATATACATAGTACAAATTAGGGATATAGAAGTTAGTATATATTAAATTATTTCCTTTACATTACGTAAAGGATTGGTGGCCAAGTGGGTAAGTGTTGGTGTCGCATACTGGCGAACGTGGGTTCGATTCCCACACCCCTATATTTTTTAGTAATAAATGTGAATATCGATTCAGTGTCAAAAATTTCAGAACCGAGAACCAAATCGATTTTCAAAAAATTAAAAGTTTAAGAACCAGACCGAACCGGGATAAGAAAAAACCTAAAAAAATTAACCGGTTCGCCGGTTCGGTTCCTCTTTTTTTTTTTGTACAGCCCTACTGGGAGGGAAGGGGATGGGGTATTGAGGTGAAGTAGGGGGTATTAATTGGGGTTAGCATGATAATTTTACCAGTGGTATAAGGGGGTCATATATGCCTATAAATAACATTTGTGCAGGGGTGATATTTAATCCGGAATTCATTCCGGATAATAAATAAGACCTCTTTCATTTTTCCTCCCATACCAAGCCATGTTGGTGGGACCGGGATAACTAATACCCCAAATCTTATACTCCTACCCCACTACCTCTTCCAAACGGGTGGCTTTCCCGCGTTCTCTTGTCTGGCAACCAAATGTGACCTTCCTGTATAGTGGAAGCATTAAATGAGCCCCAAGGATTAATAGGTTAATTGGTGGATTTGTTTCTCATACGCAATTAATTAGAGTTTGATTCTTGGGTCAGATTACAAGAAAATAATTGTTTGTGAATCCTCTAATCTTGGCGTGAATAAGCTGTCTTTGGTCGAACAGGGAAAAGATTTTAGTCAAGATGCACGTAAACTGATCTGGACGACCGCCGTCGAAACATGAAAAGAGAGCATAAGAAAATAGAGCATTAAATGGGCATTCAATAATCCTGTGTGAAGTGTAAATGGTAGTGTTTCCAAGCTTTTGTGCTTCTCCTAATTTGGAACAGTTTGAAGAAAGTTCTCTTTGATAAATAGCAGAAATGGTAAATTAATTAGAAGCACACTATTTGGGCTCCAATGTCCAAACCATAAGGGTCTGTTTGGCTGGGGGATTTGAAGCCGGATTTGTGAGACAGCCGGATTTGTAATCCTGGTCCCACTCAAAACCGGTCTTTTGGTTGGGTTTTTTCTGGGGGTGGATTTGGGAGGGGGAGGATTGTATATCCACCCCCAGCCGGATATACCAAGCGGAGCTTCACCCCTGTTGTTACCAAATCCGGGGGATTTGGTACAGTTTTGCCCTCTAAATCCACCCTCCTCCTTCGTGAAATTGTACGGAAATTTCAGATCTAAACCGAAATCGTTCCAGGCTAAAAAAAATGCAGACAGAAAATGAAAGAAGAAGATGCAGAATTACCCCGAAAAATCACCATTGCCACACGGAAGGGACCACGACTGCCGTGGGTCTTTACACACGAAAGGGAACTCGAAATCCCGTTGTCATCGTAGAACTCGAAATCACCATTGTCATCGTCTTCAATGACCGAAATCAAAATCGTATTCAAGGGGGATGCAGAGGAGGAGCTCAAATTAATGGGTAGTAGTGAAGCTGGGAAAGAGTGAGAGATGGTCCAGATGGAGAGATTGGTGTTTCCATTTAGTTCTAGAGTATTCTTTCATGATCCAACAGTTCTAGTTAATTGGAGAAAAACAATGGGAAAAAACTGTGTAGAAGTACCCCAAAAAATATAGTAAAGTCCAATTCTCGATCTTCAAAAACAAAGGTCCAATACTTTTTTCTAGCAGTAAATATTTATAATAAAAAAATTGAAGTGTCAACATTTGTAATTCTTTAATTATCTAATTTTTACATTGCATTAATAAATGGTTGGGATACAACATAGGAAAATTAAGTGGAATCTTTTCATTTGTGTTTCGTCAAGTATGTGGAGTAGTATTTTTTTTTTAAATCTTAATATAAATAATATAGTTAAAGAGTGTAAATTACAATGAATTTATTTTATCCCACAATTAATTGTAACTATTACAATGAATTTAATTTACTAATGTTTATCTAATTTTTTCCCGGAAATATTATTTTTTTAACATGTAGTAGTATAAATATATTTATGTATTTGTTTTGTATTTATTCTATTTATTATGTATTTATTCTAATTATAATGAAATTAATTAACTGGGGGCAATTCAGTCATTTGCCCACTTATCCTATCATATTTACCCTCCAAATCTCCCTTCTCAAAAAACCATCCAAACACCTCATTACAAATCCACCCTTCTTAGGAGGTGGGCCCACCCTCATTACAAATCCACCATCAAATCCACCCAAAATCAAATCCGCCATCCAAACGCCCTGTAAGTTTGTAAGACCTTTCAGTATATTTGGCTCACAATTGCCACAGAGGATTCATTGTCCCATTTCTTCTCTGTTTTTCCTTGAAAATCTGTCTCTACCACACGATGAGTATTCTAGCTATAATTGATGCTGAAATTCCTATTTTCCTATCCAATTGATTGCAAACAAATAATAGGAATTAAAAGAACAACTACGAACACGCAATATACGTGAAAACCCTCGAATAGGGTAAAACTAGCCACGGAAAGGATTCAAAACACTAAAAATAACATCGTGCGGTTACAAAACGACCTTAACCTACAATTATGACTACTCACAATTGACCAAATGACGATTGCCGAATGCTCGTTCACCACACCAATCTGAATGAGTTGTCTGTATCCTATTATGTAGCAATAAATCGCTTGCATAATTTAAAAGCTCTTAACTACTAGCAACGTTCATTGGAGATATTTCAAAGACAACTATTGCCTGGTATTAAGTGAGAAAAGCTAAAGATAAAAGAAAAGAGATCATTCTCAAGAGTACATTAATACTATTATGAGTGTGTGTTTTGATAAGTTCAGTTAATTTAAGACTTGAAAATGAGGGGTAGCAGGGACATAGAATGTTTAGCAGTATGAGATATCAAGAGTTGAATTACAGTCCCAAAAAAATAAAATAAATGCAAAAACGAATTGAGAATTTGAATTAGATATCCTGTTTGGAAAATATCTTTATGATTCCATCCTATAAAGTTTGAATACTTATGATTCCATCTTGGAAATGGATAATCGGATCATTGTGTCTTTATTAAGTATTTTAGTAGTAGTATATATTCTATACTAAAAATATCTTAATACTAATTAGACTACCGAAAAATCCGGACAAATCAGATAGGAAACGTCCTTTTATCCACTATATTCTGGATGATGACATCTTGATTGCTTGGGATTGAAACAGTTATGAGTTCCCTATAAACATGGGATTTCCAAGCTCTACCTATTAATAGAGGTGTCGAATGGGCTTGGGATTGAAACAGTTATGAGTTCCCTATAAACATGGGATTTCCAAGCTCTACCTATTAATAGAGGTGTCGAATGGGCCGTGCCGTGCCGGCCCAGCCCATTTATTTCTGTGCCTAGCGTGCTTCGTGCCGTGCCGTGCCGAGCCTATTTAATAACCGTGTCGTGCCGTGCCGTGCTTTTTTGGAATATCCTCGGCCCAGTCACGGCCCACGGCCCACCACAATCCGTGCCGTGTCGTGCCGTGCCGTGCCATCTCGTGCTCGTGCTCGTGCCGATTCTCGTGCCCGTGCGCAATCGAGCATTGTAATGCTAAAAAATACTTTTAAAAAATCCGTCCCTTTTTAAGTGTGCTACCTCGTAATTCCAACTTATTTTCTCTCACATCAATTTTTACGACTTTTACAATTACTTTCCACTACTTACCCTTATCAATATAATAATACCCACTAACTTTTCAAAAAGGAATCTGCTTTTAAGGACAAAA